>ML312743.1:0-123587 GCA_005239505.1 Nicotiana paniculata
CTGGAGGGAGGAAGACTAAGAAAGATATTGTCATTTTTTGTTAATGTCGTAATAATAAAAATTATAAGGCATTCCCTTGAATATTTCTTTACAACTTTTCTGTGTTTAAATGTGAATTACAAGATTTAAGTCACAATTATATAATATAATTTACAAAAAATTGCCTTAGATAAAAAAAACTCAAAAAAAAATAGCCCAGAACACTTGGGCCCGTTTAGGCCCGGCCCACTTAGCCCGGGCCCATATGGGCTTAGGCCCACAGTGGGCCGATTCCATCCTCCGAGACCGTTTGGCCCGGGACCGCCTGGGACCGACCCGCCAAATCCCGGGACCGTTTGGCCCGGCCCGGCCCGTTTAGCCCATTTAGGCCTGGGCCCGGACCACATTACAGCCTTAGCTTGTACACCTTGATTATTCCACCGGGTACCTGCTGCCTCTCACCAGCTATCAGCTTACCTAGGTTTAGGCGGATAGAAAGAAATCACCTAGTGATTATTGCCCCCGATGGGATTTGAACCTGTAACCTTGTGGTTCTCTTCCCACTTCATTCACCAATAGGCCACACCCTTGGGTGCTTGGTATAGAATCATATGTAAGCCTTGTGTTGTTGTAGATCATTCTTCTTTCTTTCCCTTTTTTTTTTGTGTGGTGGGGAATGGGATAGAGGTTTGTTCTCATATCATTTATCCCAACCTTGTGTTCCCCCTCTTTCAAGAGGGCCTAATTTATAATTTATGATCTATTGTTCAAAAAATTGCCACTGACCAACATGCTGAATTTAATCATTTGATGGAGAATAACATCTTTTGGTCAAGTTCCATGCACTTCTGAATGAGAGTATATAGAAGAACTGGCAGCAACCTTTCCAGTTATATGACAAGTATAGGAAAGAGGGTGATAGCCTTTGTTCAAGCACTAATTTAGATGAAGATGGAGCTTTATGGGGGATTAAGCAATCCAACAGGAATTTCTAATTAGTGTTCCTCAAACCTTAACAACTACAAACACCATTCCAACATTTTCAATTCATTAAAAACTTCAGCGAGTAAAGATCCAAAAGCAACTGCCTTAAAATCATGTGAAGCAAATCTTAGCTTAAGTTCCATGTCCGAGAGATCTAGGAGTTATTATGTGATCTATTCCTTTTTTTCAAACACAATTCCTCTTTGATTTCCAGCCTTGCAAACAGAATAAAATTGTCTCTAGTCCAGCTCCTTTTATATCCTTTAGACCTTAAAACTGTGTCAAGCCCTTACCCATCATAAATCCTTTATGATTAAGGAACTTCTAACAAGTTTCGGTATCAAGACTTCTGAAAAACAAACCACGAGCAAATTTGCTCTGAATTATGATGTCTTCCAGCTGTCCAAGACATCCTTGAAATTGCACAACTTAAGTTTTTCTGGAACAGGATTGCACAATTTAAGCTTTTCCTTCTTTAAAAGTCTTTATTGTTTTCAGGAGAAGGCATATATAAGAACATGTTTCTATGGACCTGCGTGAATGCAGGATGCTTTGTTCGCCGGGCTGCCCTTTATTTTTCTTCTTTCTATGGACTAAATGAGTTGAGAGAGATTGTAACTTTTACCTTTCACAATACATGATCAATGATGGAATAACCTAATAAGCATGTCAAGAACTTGAACAAAATATATTGACATGGAAATATTGAGTACAATACGCCCTCTTGCTGATACCTCAGATCTAGTACAAGAATCTACATATCAGTGAGAACAGTTTGAATATACGAGGAAAGACGAGGCAGAGATTTTTACTTGTCTCAAGCTTGACGTTCCATATCCACTATAAGATGATGAAAGTAGAAACTGAACCAATGACCATTTTTCTTTATCCAAAGCAATAGCCAGAGGCTCTAAGTAACTGCAATAACGGAGATCATCAAGTTTAATAACCACAAAAGACAAAAGAAGCAGGAAGGGCTATCAAGAGTATATTTGATGATTTTGCTGCTTGACGTGGGAGAGTTTTGTGGATTTAACGTCATTAACTTTCATTCTCTTTATTTTTTGTTCCTTTATCTTCTTTTTTGTGTGCGCGTTCAGCCTTGTAGAAAGGACTCCAGCTCTTGTTCGAACCAATATAAGCATACAGATAAAATAATTTGTTATGTGTATTGCCCCCCCCCCCCCCCCCCCCCCCCCCCAAAAAAAAAAAAGAAGAATAAGACAAAGGCAGAACGACATTAGAAAAGGAAAAGTCAAAAAGACCAAGGGCAAGTAGCAGCAGATTTAAATACAGTTTTGGGGAATAGGTTGCAGAAAAAGAATTTCAAGGTAATTATCTTTAACTTTAAAATGTTATCACTGAGGACCTTAGTCCAACATTTTCATGATTATGGAAAATGCAAAATCTTCGATAAGTCATATGAATTGAGCCAAGTCAAATAAGGAACAGTTTGAAAAGAAAATCATTTTTTCTTTCTTTGATAACCCAGTTCGAAAAGAAAGATCTTATCTTCAATATATTTTGAACAGCCTTAATCCAGACCATGAACAAAAAAGTGAAAAAAGAAAACAAAAACATGGAGAAGGGAATGAGAAAAGAGGAAGAGAGGGCAGATGGGTGAGAGGGATGTTTAAACCAATATAACAAGATACATACTCAGTAGCTAAAAAACCATCCGTTAGTCCACCTATGAAAATGACCTGTTGTTTATAATCACCTGTTTTAAAAGCAACCTGCAAGAAATTAAAGGCATCATGTTAGAGAATTGAGTACATAAGAGTAAATGGCATTGGAAGTCCTTGAAGTTTTTAATTCTATAATTACTTCCTTAAATTGAAATGTTTTCCCTCTGTTCCCTACACATTGTCTTTTAGCAAGCTGCCAAGCTTTAGGGGAGAAGGGGAATGAGCAGAATGTTTCTCCACTGTGCATTCTTCAATTTGACAGGCAATAGAAGGACAGAAACCTCTAACTTATTGGGAAAAAGGATTGGAGGAGAAAAATAGCAGCGTAAAGCAGTTTGGTTCTGTATTTTGTGTTTGATTGTTTTAGGTTTAATTCTTGATTGGTCATACTCTTCCCTCGAGTTATGATCTGTGTCCCCATAAAAAAAACATGTTCCGGTCAAAATAATGTTTGATGGAAATAACACGTCACTGGCTAGAAGGACCAGTTATGAGCCCAAATAAATTTTGAAGGATTAACGCGAGCAAATCCAGACTGCTTTAGAGACAGTGTTTGAAAAAGCGAGAGCTTCGTCGCTTTGCGCGAGAAGCGACCCATCGCTTTTGCGAGTCGATTTACAAAAGCGAGCGCTTCAATACTTGAAGCGAAGCGAAAAAAGCGATCGCTTCATTTAAATGGGTCAAAGAATGGGTCTTTTTTTTATTATACAAAACATAGACCCCAACCCAAAGCGAAGATATTTCTTCTTCCATCGAGCATCGACTGCTTCTAGGGTTCGTAGTTCCAGCCTCCTGGTAATTTTTCTTCCTTCTTCTCCTTTTTTTCTATCTTCTTCTTCCCGTCGAGGCGTCGACTGCTGCTCACTGCTTGGGCAGGCAGCAGTTTTTTTTCCTTATTATTAGCCATTATTTATTAAATTTTGTGCGTATTTCAGTTTCTAAACTTAATTATTATGTTTTGAAATGTTGCTTCTTTGCTGATTTCAGTATATTAAACTTAATTGTTATATTGTTTTCAGTTTTTTTCCTTTTTCTATGAAATGTTACTGATTTCAGTTATTAAATTTAATTTAATTAAGGTGTTGCTGATTCCAGTTATAATATATATGTTATATTTCATTATGCTTGTTTTTCTTATATCTTAATAGAGATTAAAAATGTCTCAAAGTTCGAAAGAGAAAGACCCCGGCTTGGCAATATGGCGATAAAGTTAATGACAAGAATAGTACAAATGTGGCTAACCTTGTCTTGCCTAGTTTCACCAGATTTTTTTGTTGGTGAATCTTCTCATCATATTCAATAACAAGGGCCGCTGAGCAATATAAGAGTATACTCTAACGCCCTAGCCAACAACTATAGAGAAAGGTTTTTCCTTGAAAATGTCCCCGAACATTAAGTTGATACAATGAGCCGCATATGGAGTCCAATAGATATTCGGGTACGCTCCTTGCACCATACCACCCGCTTTAATATTTCCACTCGCATTATCAGTGACCACTTGGACAACATTGCTTGGGCCAATCTTTTCAATGATGTTCTAAAACAAGGCGAACATTTTGATGTAGTCCGTGGACACGTCACTAGCAATAGACTCAAGAAGCAAACTTCCCTCGAGAGAATTCACCAACACATTAATAATCATTTTCCCAGTTCTTGTCGTCCACTTATCCATCAAAATGGAGCATCCATACTTGTTCCATACAACTTTATGTTCCTCCACAATTTTATTTGTCTCCCCACTTCCTTATTTAAATGAGGATCTCTGATTTCGTGATAAGTGGGGAGCTTCATTCCAGGTCCATATTGACCGATGACCTCAATAAAGTCTCCAAAAGTGTCAGTATAATTAACACAATTGATGAGGAGCCCTGCAACATAGACCCGTCCGTCGTGCAAAAGCTTTAACTACACGATCCCTTAAAATGTCCTTGGCAATTATTTTTTAAGTCTTTTCCACCGCTCTTTACTTCTGGCTTCTTTGCGAAATAACAATCTATACGACCTTTAGTCCTGTTCGTACCCGTCGATCCATGGCTTGAAGAGATTGCATCTCTTCCCCGTTTTGTTGGAAGTGACAAATCAGCAGCTTTACCTCAGTGCTGTGAAGAGCGTGAAGCGAGGAAAAGCGACAACCCCCATTTCGCTTAAAGCGAGAAGCGAGAAGCGAAGCGCTCGCTTTTTTGAAGTGAAGCAGAAGTATAAAAAAAAATTAAAATAAATACTGCATAGACAACACATGTAATTGTAAGCAAATGTTCAATGCTTCAATGTAAAAACTAAAGAGTAGCATCAACTAAAGCACAAAATGAGCATCCTATTCTTTTACAAGATTGTCAAATTCTTGTATTCCACTATCATTGTTATATTGCTCGTCATCTTCTTCATCAACTAGGGACAAAGTAGATAAAAATTAGAGGAAGGGCAATAATTCTCAGTTAAAAACTGGGCAGAGAAAGAAGAACCCAAGGATTGGCATCAATTCTGAGAAAGAACCGAAGGTAAAAAAAAAAATTCGTCAGCATTTCACTGCTATTTGGACGTTTAAACAGTGAAAGATAAAGAAAAAGAAAAAGAAGGAAAATCAGAACATACATGTTGCTGTTGAAGACTTGAACTTGAACTTGAAGAAGAACCCTAGTCGATGCTTTCAGATGCTCTGCTTTAAAACCCTAGTCGCTGATGTTCGTTTAATGAAAGACACAACAATTGTTTCGTTTTTAATAAAATAGGGCTGAGTCTGTTCTAAAACACAGAAGTGGTCGCTTCCTTCGCATCGCATCGCATCGCTTGGTCGCTTCTCGTTTTTTAGTGGGAAGCAGTTGCTTTTTTATACCTGAGTCGCTTCATCCATGTGAAGTGTGCACCTTCTCGCTTCATATCGCTTCTCGCTTATAGCGAGGAAGCGGGTGCTTTTTTAAACTGCTTCACCTTCTTCCATATCATCATCATCATCAAGATTAGTCACAAATGGTTGATGACTCGTTTGATGCTTAACTCTTTTACCCTCCCCAGACCCCACGTGTGGGATTGCACTGAGTTTATTGTTGTTGTTGTTCTCAACAAAATTCTTTATTTCCTCCCTCACCTCCGGCGGGCATTTCGGACAACTTTGACGTTTCTATCGCCACCAATAAGATAGAATTTAAAGCGATAAATTTTCCCCGTTGTACTTGTTACAAAACTTGCATATAACATTTGTACTATTCTTCTCATTAACTTTATCGCTATATCGCCAAGCCGGGTCTTTCTCTTTTGAACTTTGGGACATTTTTAATCCCTATTAAGATGAAAGAAAAACAAACATAATGAAACAAACTGAAAATAAATAAATATATATATATATATATATATATATATATATATAAAACTGAAATCAGCAATACCTTAATTAAATTTAATTTAATAACTGAAATCAGTAATATTTCAAAGAAAAAGGAAAAAATACTGGAAAAAAATAATAATAATAATAATAATAATAATTAAGTTTAATATACTGAAATCAGCAAAGAAACAACATTTCATAATATAATAATTAAGTTTATAAACTGAAATACACACAAATAATAAATAAAGGCTATTTAAGAAGAATAAAAGGAAAAAAAGACTATTACCTGCCCTGGCAGTGAGCAGCAATCGACGCATTGACGGGAAGAAGAAGAAAGAAGAGAGAAAAAAAGGAGAAGAAGAAGAAAGAAGAAAGAAGAAAAAAAGAAGGAAGAAAAATTACCTGGAAGCTGGAGCAGCGAACCCTAGCAGCAGTCGATGCTCGATGGAAGAAGAAGAAGAAGAAATGTTTTTCACTTTGGGTTGGAGTCTATGTTTTGTATAATAACAAAAAAGACCCAATCTTTTTTAAAAAAAAATTGACCTATTTAAATGAACAGATCGCTTTTTTCGCTTCGCTACTCTGCGTCGCTTCTCACTTCAAGTATTGAAGCGGTCGCTTTTGTAAATCGATTCGCTTCAGGGTCAGAAAAGCAATGGATTGTCGCCTCGTGTCGCTTCTCGCTTGAAGCGACGAAGCGCTCGCTTTTTCAAACACTGAGTAGAACCAGTTCAACAACCAATCTTGACAATAACAAGATAGAAATTGATGACCTGATTGTAACAACCTTTCTCTATGCATGGATGTGCAAGCAAAAAGATAAATAGCAAAAAACCCATTATCCGTAGAAGTAACTCAAGATGTCTTCACAAAGCAAATACAGTCATGAAGAGACACTCGTGCACAAATGTTAGATTTAGACACTTCTTAGCTCAATTGTCGAATGATGTTCAATTAAACAACTTCTATTATTAAATTTTCAGCTTAACACACTGTTGGTTCACTTTTCTTTATGGGCCCACAATTAACATGCAATGCTTCTGGTCTTTATGCCCGTGGGTATCATCTGTTTTGATCGAATGGGTCTCACTAGTTTGACTACTAAAAAGTGCATCGAAAGATAAGAATTTTCTTTTCGTTTCTTCTCCTTGTTCACATCTGATGTAGGACACATTCAGTCTCTATCCTCCAAGGAAGCTTATGATTGTAGTCCATATACTCTTCTTCAAAGTGGAGTTATACTTTTCTCCTAATAATACGCCTCACTTGGAGATCATCAAACTCCCCCTGACAACACTCCCCCCTCTCTCTCCCTTTCTCTCTTTGCAACACATTGCAGTTCTTTTTTTGTTATATGTCATTGCAACTCTACCACTTGTTGGCCCGAAGTTTTTGTTTCTAAACGGCAACTATCAGTAACATATCCACAAGATGTTGTAGAAATATAATCTGAAGATGGAAACATTAAACAAAAGAATAAATAATCACATAACAAATACAAGTGGCACATGTAAAGGATAAAATGAGAGAAGGTTGTCTGAGATAGTTAGGCCATGTCATAGGTAGAACTCCAAATACACGGTCCATGACCATGATTGTAAAACCATGATGATTATTGTGTTAAAGGGGGTCAATGTAGACCTAAAATCGTGTGGAGAGAAGTAATCTAGAAATCTATGGAGTTACCGATGAATAAAACACAACTAATGCTCGAGATAAATTTGCAGCCACTACCAACTAGTTGGAATTAAGGCTTAATCAATTGGTATACTTCCATTCGATATGATGTTTTCCAAGATTCTTCTAGTTTATTTAGAGATTAACATACCGGTATAAAACATCGAGAGTTCCTAGCATAAGAGAACCTAATTTGTCATTACATTAAATAAAAGTGGTGTTCAGGCCAGCTCGCATACTCCATACCTGCTACTTCACACCGGAGATGTATCTGATGACTCTGTCCATCAAAGTTTAGACATATGAGAAGAAATCACCCATACGCTTTTGCTCTATTAGAATTTGAACTCTAGTATCTCATGGCCCATTCTAGCTTTATTGACCATTAGGTCAAGCCTTTGGCGGTAGGAACCTAAGGCTTTATTGAGTGTGGGGATGAAATGGGTTCAAATGGAGCAAAATGGATATTGAGAATGCATATTGTATCATCTTGTGTTTAGTGTTACAAAAAGACATCGCTTTGTCGCTTAAAACGATGAAGTAATGCGAAGCTAGGAGTTATCGCAATGCGCTCTAGAGAAGTGTGCGCTTCAAACAATGATGCGCAAAATGGTCCCATCGAGAAGAGTTTGGTTCTTTAAGTTGCAAATCCGAAGTGTTGGATTTATATCGGCATTACTGTATGTTGGATAGTGAAATTAGTTATTGTAATTACAATTTGCAAATTGTAGTGCAAAATTCTTATATGTTTGATAATTTTTTATTTTCGGTAAATTGTGGGCTTCGTTACAAAGAAATGTGCTCTTCCCTTATTACTTTTCACTTCAAGCTTTGTGAACCTTGTCTTTTTTTGTGCTTTTCGTCTTTAAAAAACACTGGATGTTAATATATAACTTCCATCTTGCCCTTTATGGTTCTAGCTATTATATCTTTCGGCCAAATGGTATCCGATGTTTTCCCACTAAAAGGCACCTCGGTCAATAAGGATTTTTAATTTCTTATAGACTCAATGATGAACTCCTCGTACAATCTAATATATGACATGCTACGTCTGCCCTCAAAAGGGGCTCGCACTTGTGGTCAACACCCTCAGATTTACCAATGGATTGTATCTCATTTAATCAACAAAATGATAGATGAATCTGCAAAAGAAAGCAGCAAATTTTGCGGATTCTCCCAACATCATTATGCTCATAGCATTGACCCGCTACGAAGTTTAACGTTTGGTCAATAGAATCGGCACATTTCACTGAATCTGAAAGGTACGGTATGAACTATGAAGTACTGCATTAGGAATTACAATAGTATAACTACTTCCCCATAACCCTCCCTAACCTCCCCAAAACTCAAAAGCTAATCTTTTCCACGGAACTGGAAACTCCCAGATCCAACGCAGTTAACTACTATCTGAAATTGTTTCCCAATATAATTCAAAATGTTGCGAACCTCTAGAGTCAGAGAATCACAAATTCTTAAGTACTGGTATGAACTCGTCCAAACAGAACTAAACAGAATTGATGATTCATACAACCGAGCCCAACTAGTTTGGAATTGAGGCATAGTTTGTTGCAATGAACAGTAGCTAAAGCACAATTTCCCACACACCACAATCCTTAGCACACACAAAGCTCAGATTCTTAACTCACAACGTGTAATGATATTGTTAACCAACTCAATATAAGTAACTTCCCTACAAACAAGAATATATGTTGTCTCATTAATCTTTGAATGCCAAGTCTAACTCTCCAGCCATTCCCCAGGAAATGTTACGCCTAATACAAGGTCCTCCATGCCTATATAGTTGGCAGAATCATTAATCCAACTAAAAGAACTAAAGGTCAGTTAATTAACACTAATCAACTTAGGGTCAATTACCAATCTACCTTCTTGATATGTTAATGAACTTTGATCAAGAACTCCAAAAGGCAAATTGATTTGCTTAGTTGAACTTCCAAACAAGTTAGAGCACCTAGAAACTCAGTATACCTAAATTTGCTTAGAACCATACTTCATGAGTAATTTTCCATTATATACAGTAAGCTAAAGCAAAATTTTTCCCATACATGACATACCATAATGCTTAACAAATCCAAAAACAAAAATCATTGTTTTTTTTTCAATTAATAGCAACCAATTAGCAAAGTCCACATTTCACAAGAAAATAGAGAACTTTGAAAACTCAAACACAGACCTGAATTGCCTTAGGACCATACTTAAACATTACACCACGGAACTGCTTTTTCCCAGTAATAGGACCAGCACCGGAGACACTGTCAGCACCGCCGGCTGCGGCGGTCGGATTTTTATTAGACATCTTGACACTAGCGGAACGGCCACGAACTATGCCGGAAAACCAAGAAGACGATGAAGAAGATGAAAAAGAAGCAGAAGTTGACAGATCCATTGATTAAGCAAAAGGGTCTGATTTCAACAAAAATAATTTCATTTTTAGATGTTTGGATTTGGTAAAAAAGTCTTCATTGATCGAAGGTTTTACGATGATATAAGAACAGACAGAACTGACACTACTGAGATAGTTTTGAAATTATTAATTAAAAAAGGAAAAATGTTTAATTATTTGTACATGCTTTATTAAGCAAAGAGAGGAATAGTAGGAAATTCATAATCCAAACTTCAAGAATTATTTCTTTACCACCAAAAAAGATTAGATTTCATTTATGTAATCTATTGATAACTGTAATACCGAAAAATTAGTCGAGAATTTACAAATAATATGTTTTATCAACCGTTCTTTCTCATATATAAATGTTGTCATCTAGCGATGCGGCAGGTCGTTTCGAGAGTTGTAGCCTCGTTCCCTTATTTTCTGCTCCTTTTTTATTCTAGAGCTCTTATATGACTTACGGGGTTAGTTGGTTCGGCTCCAGAGTGATTTCAAAATGAATTGAGACACTTAGTCTCTTAATTGAAAGCTTAAGTTGGAAAAATCGACCGGATGTCGACTTATATGTAAACGAACTCGGATTTGAATTTTGATCGTTCAGTTAGACCCGTTAGGTGATTTTGGACTTGGGAGCACGTCCGAAATGTGATTCGGAGGTCCGTAGTAGAATTTGGTTTGAAATGGCAAAAAGTTGGAATTTTGGAAAGTTTGACCGGGAGTGGACTTTTTGATATCGGGGTCAGATTGGATTTCTGAAAGTTGGAGTAGGTTCGTGGTGTCGTTTTTGACTCGTGTGCAAAATTTGAGGTCAATCGAACGTGGTTTGATAGGTTTTGGCGTCGTTCGTGGAATTTGAAAATTGCAAAGTTCATTAGGCTTGAATCCGTGTTTTTGATGTTGTTTGAAGTGATTTGAGGGTTCGACTAAGTTCGTATCGTGTTTTGAGACTTGATGATATTTTCACTATATTTTCATCCTATAATCAAATATTATGAATTTTATCTTCAATTCTTCTTTAATTTCTGCAATTTTCATGAGTAGCTAAATCTTTAGCTAGGGTTGTGACTCAACCCTAGTGTGAGTTTTTAATAGGTGTTTGATTTAGGACTTATTTGTGATTGGGTTAGTGATATTTAGCCTAGTTCTTGCTAGAACTCAAGAATTAATGGTTGCAAACATTGATTCATGCCTAAATGACTTAGTCTCTACTTGAGAAAGGGGGACTAAGCCTAGAAAAACTTGGCTAACAAGAAATTAGGGTGAACTCAAGAAATTTATAGTCTCAATTAAAGGGTTAAACCTAGAGATAGTAATACCCGACTTGAGCTAATATCACTTGTTTTGTATAAATACCCATTATGGACTTGAGAAAGCCAAATTGGGCAAAATCACTCAAATTACCGAGAGGTATAGAGTGAATACCGGGGTGTGATAGCTATATTACAACCCCAACTAATCAAGCTTGCCCTGAAATTTATAACTCGTTAGATAACCACCTAGGTAGAAATCACGACCCTAGCCCCTTTAATCATTTGAAAAATCCAAAACAAAAAATATTGTCCTTAGTTTTATTACTTGCAATCAATAGAGTAAAATAGAAGTAGAACACCAACAAAGTTTGTGGAAGTGTAATTAGAGCCAAAACTTGCAATTAACTTAGATATACACCTAATCCCATTTGTTAACTCCTTGTGGATCCGATCTCGACCTTTGTCGGGTTTATTATTGCATCAACCGCCACGCTACTTAATAGTGGTGTGGATTTGGCCGAGATCAATTTTTGGCGCTGTTGCCGGGGAGTTAAACGGATTTAGTTATATATCTAGGTATTTGTGTGTTTTGTCTTTCTTTCCTTCTGTGTCACTAATTTTGTTTGTGAATTGCTTTTAGGTATGAAATGGCTCTTAACAACGAGCCCCTCAGAAATATACCATTGGGGGAGGAGGTAGATTATGAGCAAGTGGATGAGGTTCATCTCGAACCTCAAGTAAACAGGAGAGGCCGACCGCCTCATGATAATGTCCCAAACCCTCCCCCACATCCACCAAGAGCAACACACCGAGTGTTGCCCAACGAGGGCTATGCAAGTGCAACAGTCCCGTCCCGGATTAGGGCGGGGAACTTTCAAATAACCAATGTGATGCTTACATTGCTTGAGCAGCGGGGTTTCTTCACTAGAGCTCCACACCAAAATGCCTACAAGCATCTCAAGGGTTTTGTTGATACGTGTTGAGGGAGCAAGCAAACGAATGTCTCCGAGGATGCACTGCGGTTAAGGCTATTTCCCTTTTCTCTATAGGGAAAGGCTTTGAAATGGTTAGAGAGATTGACCAATCTTTCCATCCACACTTGGGATGAGTTGGCCGAAAAGTTCATTTCCAAATTCTTCTCTCCGGGGCACATGGCTACGCTAAGGGATGAAATTTTGGCTTTCAAAAAAGAGCTCAATGAGCCATTGCACGAGATTTGGGAAAGATATCGTACCATGGTCAAAGAGTGCCCGAACAATGATATGACCGAGGCCATAATCCAACAGACCTTCTACAGGGGGATCAACACAACGAATCAGTGTGTGGTAAATCAACTCGCCGGGGGTAACTTCATGAACACACCTTATTCTAAAGCTTGTGAAATCTTGGATGAGATGGAAGATACTTCTTCAGTATGGCAAAGTAGAGCCAATGTTCCTCAGGGTGACCCAAATTTTACCACCTACACAAGGAGCTACATGATCATGAGCAAGCTATTGCGGAGTTGACAACCACTATGAACCAATTGGCCAAGGCTCAGCTTCAATAGGTTCAAGGGCCGAAACGGGGTGAATGCTATGGAAGGGGTGAACATGATGGTAAAAAATAGAAGGCAACGAGGTCAACAAGTACAAAACCATCCGGAGCAATTTGAGCAAAGTAATAGTGGGTATAATCAAGATGATGCATATGATGAGCAAGATGAAGAGGTTCAATATGTCAACAATTATCAAGGTCAAAGAAGCAATGCTCCAAATCAACAACAATAGAGATCATAAGGAAACCAAGGAAATTGGAACAACCAAGGTCACCAAGGAAATTGGAGTGGTGGCAACAACAACAACCAAGGAAATTGGGGGAACAACAACAATCAAAACAATTGGGGTAATCAAGGCAATTGGGGAGGAAATAATCAAGGTAATTGGGGCGGCAACAATCAAAGTAATTGGGGAGGCAACAATAATCAAGAGGGTTGGAACAATAACAATCAAGGAAATCGGGGGTCGGGCTTTCAAAAGCCTCCGATGTATCAACAACCAAACAACCCGCCTCCATATCCGTCGCAAGGTCCTAGTTCTTCCAATAGTGAAATGGGATGGATAGAAAATATGTTTAAGCAAATGGTGGAGAAAAACGCTGACTCCGATGCCCAATTGGCCTCCTACAACACTTCTATCCGCAACTTGGAGGTCCAACTTGGCCAAATTTCTCGATCTTTAAATACTCGCCCTAAGAGGGCACTACCTAGTGATACGGTGGTGAACCCGAAGGGTGGGAACAATATGGGGCATGCAATGGCCGTGACAACAAGATGTGGGAGAGGTGGAGTTGCTAGTACCTCAAATCAAAGAAGAAATGAGGATGAGGATGTGTTGTTTCAAGATGATGATGTGCCAAGTAATGATGTGCAAACTAATGAAGAAGTGAGGATAAACATTGGTGAAATGTGGAGGATACACAAGATGATGTGAACCCTTCTAGGGAGCATGTAATAGACATACCGGATCCGGTAGTGCCAAAGGCCAAGGCTCCCTTGACAAGGCCTCCTCCTCTATATCCTCAAAGACTTGCAAAGCAAAACAATGAGAATCAATTCAAGAAATTCATTGATATGATGAAAAGTTTATCCATAAATGTGTCGTTGGTTGAAGCCTTGGAACAAATGCCGGGATATGCCAAGTTCATGAAGGATTTGGTAACAAAGAAGAGATCAATGAACTGTGAACGATCATAATGACACATCCATTGAGTGTCATTGTGCACCCCATGGCTCCAAAGTTGGAAGACCCGGTGCTTTTACAATCCCGTGCACTATTGGGAGTGCCGATTTTGCCAAAGCTTTATGTGACTTGGGGACAAGCATTAACTTGATGCCTTATTTTGTGTTCAAAACTTTGGGTAATGGGCAACCAAGACCCACATCCATGAGGTTGCAATATCATACCGGACAATGAAAATGCCATTAGGGATCATTGATGATATGTTAGTTCGGGTCGAAAAGTTCATCCTTCCCCCAAATTTTGTGATACTTGATTGTGAGGTTGACTACGAGGTGCCAATCATTTTGGGGAGATCTTTCCTTGCTACAGGGAAGGCCTTAGTTGATGTGGAATCTGGTGAGCTCACCTTCCGGGTGGGCGATAAAAAAGTGGTGTTCCATGTTTGTAAATCAATGAGGCAGCCTAATAGCAACGAAGTGTGTTCGTTCGTGGATCTTGTGACCGAAATAATTGTTGATGACACAAGTGATGTGATAAATGTTGAAGATACCATGGAAGCTGTGTTATTCAATCATGATAAGGATGGGAAGGAAGGCTTTGTAGAATGTGTCAATGCCTTGCAAGGAATGAGATCATATACTTATGGGCCCCGAAAACTTTCCTTGGATCTCGAAAACTGGAAGACTCCACCAACAAAGTCCTCAATCGAGGAGCCTCCCACCTTGGAGTTAAAACCTTTGCATTCACACCTCAGGTATGAGTTTCTAGACCCTTATTCCACTTTACCTGTTATTCTTTCCTCGTGCTTAACTAACGTGCATGTACATTCCACCCTTGCGGTGCTCCAAAGGAGGAAGAAATCAATAGGTTGGACATTGGCGAATATTCGGGGTATAAGCCCCGTCTTTTGCATGCACAAAATCATATTGGAGGAGGACGCCAAACCCTCCGTAGAACATCAAAGAAGATTGAATGAGGCCATGCAAGAGGTAGTAAATAAAGAGATCATCAAGCGGTTGGATGTTGGGGTTGTCTACCCTTTTTCAGATAGTTCGTGGACCTCGCCGGTGTAATGTGTCCCAAAGAAAGGGGGCATGACTATGATAACAAATGACAAAATGAATTGATCCCCATAAGAACTGTCACCGGATGGAGAATGTGTATGGATTATAGGAAGCTCAACAAAGTTACTCGGAAAGACCATTTTCCGCTTTCAGTTCTTGATCAAATGTTGGATAGGTTAGCCGGACGTGCTTATTATTGCTTCTTGGATGGATATTCTGGATATAACCAGATTCTTATTGCACCTGAAGACCAAGAGAAGACCATTTTCACTTGTTCGTATGGCACTTTCGCATTCTCACGGATGCCATTCGGGTTATGCAATGCACCGACAACTTTTCAACGGTGTATGATGGCCATCTTCACCGATATAGTGGAGGAATTTCTCGAGGTTTTCATGGATGATTTCTCTATCATGGGGGATTCTTTTAAAGAATGCTTGGATAACTTAGATAAGGTATTGGCACGTTGTGAGGAAACTAACTTGGTGCTGAATTGGGAGAAGTGTCACTTTATGGTCAAGGAGGGCAATGTCCTCGGCCACAAGATTTCCGAGAATAGTATTGAGGTTGATAAAGCAAAAATTGAAGTGATATCTAAAGTCCCCCTACTTCCGTCAAGGGAGTGAGGAGCTTTCTAGGTCACGCTGGGTTTTACCGCCGGTTCATCAAGGATTTTTCTAAGGTGGTAAACCCTTGTGCAAACTCTTGGAGAAAGATGCCAACTTCATTTTCAATGAAGATTGTATGAAGGCATTTGAACTACTCAAGTATAAGTTGACTAACACTCCTATTATCACAGTGCCAAATTGGAGCTTACCATTTGAGCTCATGTGTGATGCAAGCAATGTGGCGGTTGGAGCGGTATTGGGGTAACAAATTAACAAGATCTTACATCCGGTATACTATGCTAGTAAGACTATGAACGGGGCCCAAGTCAACTATACGGTGACTGAGAAAGAACTCCTAGCCATTGTCTTTGCTATGGAAAAGTTCCGCCTGTACCTAATGGGTACAAAGGTGATTGTTCACACCGACCATGCGGAACTTTGTTATTTGATAAGCAAGAAAGACTCTAAGGCAAGATTGATGCGGTGGGTACTTCTTCTACAAGAATTCGATCTTGAAATCCAAGACCGCAAGGGGAGTAAAAACCAAGTGGCGGAACACTTGTCCCGATTGGAGGAGGAAGGGAGGCCTACATGATAGACTTGAGATCAATGATTTTTTTCCGGACAACTCCTTTCCATTTCTATGACTGGGATGCCATAGTTTGCCTATGTGGCCAACTATCTTGTGAGTGGCATTGTTCTGAATGAGTTCTCTTCAAACCAAAGGAAGAAGCTCAAACGGGACTGCCTGGACTACTATTGGGATGAGCCATATCTCTTCAAAATCAGTACTGATGGTATTATCCAGAGATGTGTACCAGAAGAAGAACAATTGGGTATTCTTGAAACTTGCCACTCTTCTCCATATGGTGGTCACTTTGGTGGAGCAAGAACTTCTACAAAGGTGCTAAGCTGTGGATTCTATTGGCCTACCCTTTACAAGGACGCTAGCGAGCTCGTTAAACTTTGTGATGAATGCCAAAGGGTCGGGGGATCTCCAAGAAAAATGAGATGCCACTCACTACCATTCTAGAGATTTATATTTTTGATGTGTGGGGCATCGATTTTATGGGTCCATTTGTGAGATGATATGGGAACACCTATATTTTGGTGGCAGTGGATTACATGTCCAAATGGGTTGAAGCTGTGTCTTTTCCCAACAATGAAGCTCGGAGTGTGGTAGCTTTCTTGAAGAAAAACATATTCACAAGGTTTGGTACCCCAAGGTCCATCATTTGTGATGAGGGATCACACTTTTGCAACAAATAATTTGATACTTTACTCTCCAAGTATGGTGTCACTCACAAAGTGTCGACCCCCTATCGTCCCCAAGCAACTGGACATGTTGAAGTCTCCAACCGGGAGATCAAGAGTATTATGTCAAAGATTGTAAATGCAAACCGGACTGATGGGTTGAAGAAACTTGACGATGCTCTTTGGGCTTATAGAATAACTTACAAATCACCAATTGGTATGTCTCTGTATCAGTTGGTGTTCGGGAAAGCTTGTCACCTTCCGGTGAAACTAGAGCATAAGGCCATGTCGGCGCTGAAGAAGCTTAACCTTGAGTGGGATATAGCTGCAAATCTTAGGGTGGAGAAATTGAATGAACTTGATGAGTTCCGGTTCCATGCTTACTCCAGTTCATCCTTGTATAAGGACAAGATGAAGTAACTCCATGATAAGTATATCCGGAACAAAGAATTCAAAGAAGGTGATCTTGACTTTTGTTCAACTTTCGGTTGCGGATGTTTCCGGGAAAGCCGATATCAAAGTGGAGTGGCCCTTTTGAAGTTGTATATGTGACACCTTTTGGTGCTATAGATCTGAAAAATAATAATGGTGAGGTGTTTAAAGTCAATGGGCACCGGGTGAAGCACTATCTTGGGTTGATGATGGCCACGTTGTGGCATTGCTCCATTTCAAGTGATTGATGGTAACATGCGTCGTGCCGCGACGTTAAATCAGGCGCTTCTTGGGAGGCAACCCATGTGTTTTTTCTTTCTCTTGATTTTTTTTAGATTAGGTATTGTTTTGTGCTAACTGGTTGTGAAGTGTATGCAGGGATATGGGTGTGCATTGCAGGAACTTTGCAACAAAAAAATTGGCTAAGTGTTTCGGTAGTGCGGACCGCACAATCACAATACGACTGCACAATTCCTTGTGCGATCGCACAACTGGGAGATGAAAATTGCAAAGTCTCTGAAGTTTGGCCTAACAAAATTCCTTAGTGATTAATTGTACAGAACGCACAAATTCTGCGGCCGTAGTCATTATTGTGTGGACCGCAGCACCACTTCAAGGAATAGGTAAGGAGCGCGGACCGCACTCGAAATTGTACAGCCGCATTCAGGTAAATTATGGGCCAGACGGGTCAAAGTATAAATATGACCTTTCTCATATTTTTACACTTTACAAACTTTGACCTCTGAAAGGAAGCTAGCACAGTGCATATCTCACTTGCATCTTTGTTATAAATCCTCACCCATCTCATCAGTGTTGAATCTCACCTGCATCTTCATTACTGGTATGTTAATTTCAATGCTTTAGATTCTTCCTTTTTTTCTTTGTTTTAGTTTTTTTATCTAGGGTTAAGTTCATGCCTGATAATGTCAAGAGATGGTCAATCTTGTTTAGCAACATATGGGTAGTGTTTTAAATGTTAAATGGGGCCTGGGTGAGTAGCTAATCATGCTTAATTGCTAGAACCATGTTTAATTAGTTAAAAACAAAGGTTTAAATCATAAGTCAGTGCCCGTGTAATTCAAATTATGCGGCCGCACACACTTTTGTTGGTCCGTAGTAGAGGGTATGCGGCCACACACATTTTTGTGCGGTCCGCAGCACCCTAAGTTAAGGGGAAGTATGATAATGAAATTGTGCGGCCGCACTCAAAATTGTGCGGTCCGGAATGAGCTTGTCGGCCGCACTCATTTTGTGCGGTCCGCACCACTGAAACTTCAGAGACCCCAGTAGTCTGAATCTGGGGTTGTGCGGACGCACTTAAAATTATACGGTCCGCAATGGGTTTTGCGAGGGCGCACTTATTTTTGTGTCGTCCGCACTAATGCAACATCAAAGACCCTAGTAGTTTGAATCTGGGGTTGTCAGCCGCACTCAATTTTGTGCAGTCCGCGCTGCCTTTTTCTGAGACTGTGTATTGCACTTTCAATTTTGCTTCTATATACATTATGATCTCCAATTCTAACTGATTTCTACTACTTGTGTGTTGCAGACTATGGTTTGCTCACGTGGTAGAGAAGATACATCGAAAGGGAGGGCAGAACCCTCCCGAGGCCGGGGTCGAGGCAAAATCAATCTACCACTTGCAGTTCAAAAGGTCATAAACAAGAAAGCCACAGCTAATAGACCCACTGAACCTTCAGACACCAGTGAGTACCTCCCATCCGGGGAAGCTTCTGAGGGTAACTCCGTGCAAGCACAGCCAGAAACCCAATCACAACAATTCCCAGGGAGACTCCACCTTGTAAATGAACCAACTTCCTCTTCCAGTTCTTCTGAAGGTTCGGAGTAGGGTATTCAAGCCTCTGAGCCCTCTCCCCCACATGCTCCAGCTATTCCTATTAATGTGGATGATAATGATGAGGTACCGGGTGATGGGAGAGGGGGTGATACTACAGTGGGAGGTTTAGAAAGATCAAGGAGTCCAGAACTATGGGAAGACAGGTTTGTCAGTACCAAGGCTTTTGCTAAGTTTAGTGAATGGTGGTCCCAGAGGTCGCTCACTCTTGAGCGACAATTCTTGATGAAAGATTTGAACAAGCACAACCCCAATGTCATTAAACAATTCTAGGAGCGCAAAGGATGGAAATGGTTCACCTAGAGCATGCTAGATGCAAATGAGCACTTGGTCAAAGAATTCTATGCCAATGTTGCTCACATTAAAAAGGGTACCAAGGTGACAAAAGTCCGAAATTTGAAAATTTGCTTTGACTCCCGTGCACTGAACCAATATGTGGGGTTTGAAGAAGTGGAAGCAGTGCAATACTTGGAAAAGCTAGCTATGGGTGATACAGCTCGCTCGTGGCTCACAGCAGGGGTTCAGATAGTCCGAGCCACCCTAAACTTTGAAGCAAAAGGGTGGCAGACATTCGTGTGCAGACACCTTGATCCATGCCTCAATGAGAACATATTTCCAATTCCCCATGCAGTTTTAGTGGCATCCATTATGGCTGGTTATCCAATTAATGTGGAATCCTTGATGTCTTCTAACATTACCCTAGCGGTCCAAAAGGAGGAGAGGTCATATCCCTACCACAACTTCCTCACAAAATACTTCAAGGATCAAGAGGTAGAGTCGAGGCATTATGACGTTGAGGTGAAGGCAAAAAAGCCTTTCTCATGGTACCACCTCCAGGGAGCTGACAACCCTAAGTTCAAGGGTCAAGCTACTACTTCTACTGGCCAGTCTGAGGAGCTAGCGGTAGTGGTTACTGATTCAGCTGCCGAACCTTCACAACAGCCGGTACTTCCACCAGGACAGCATCCATGCCACCTTCATCTTCTGGACCACCTGCTTCTTCTAGAATATCAGTTCCTTTATCAGTGCCGGCCTCTTCTACTTGTCCTCAGACTGTGATGCGAGTCTCTCAAACATTGGCGAGTCTTAACAACTGGATGCAGGTAGCTACTACAAAGCTGACTTCCATATCCAGTGATGTTGCAACACAATCCTCAGCCCCAGCAGAACCTCAGGTACCTCTGTCAATAGAGGAAACATTGAAGAAAATTTTGGACAGCCAGAAAGTCATCATAGAGACTCTAGCGACGCATGGGAAGGTCATTAAGGATTTGGGCAAACGGGTCAAGAAGATGAGGAAGTTCCAGGCATCAAAGGAGTCAGTGGAGAAGCTGCGTAAAGAGATTGAAAATATTTCATCTGCCAGAGATCTTCCATTGGACTTTCTCATGAGCAAACAGACCCAACAACAGTACCAGAGGCATTAGAGGCAGCAGTCGGCCAGTCTGAGGAGCCGACTGCAATGCTGAGGAGATGATACAGATTCTCAGCAACCCAGATGTCCCTTAGTCAGGAGATTATGGCACACAATTAGAGGAGACAGAGGGTGTTGAGGACCCCATGCAGACTGAGACCACATAGGGAGTTTTCTTCACTCTCTACCCTTCCATGTTCTTATTTTTTATTAGCATTGAGGACAATGCTTATTTTCATTTGGGGGGTGGTTTATTTTGATTGACATTGACATTTGACATGTAATAACTATTACACTATTTTTCCTTTATCTTTATTTTCTCTTTGGTATGTATATATTTCCCCCTTTGATGTATATATCCATTTCCCTTATGTATATATTCGCTTTACTTTGTTTTCTATATTCATTTTTCTTTCTGTAGTTTACTTCATAACTTCTTTAGTTTGTTTTTCCTTAGTAGCATAACTTCTTATTTACTTTAGTAGCTTATTTTTAATTTTTTAGTTTTTTTTTATGTTTTGTGTGAACAATAAGCCTTTGGTTTTCTTAATGTCACGGTTCTTTCCAAAGGTGGATGTTGTTTTAAGCGGGTGGCTCTTCCCAACGATGGATGGCGTGACAACCTTCTTAAGGGGTTGAGTCCGTTTTCTTTTAGGTTTTGGCAAATATCGTAGTAATGAATAAAAGTGTCTCAAGCAGACTTCACTTGGTACTAACATATTTACCTTCGATCTTATGGTTAAAAACAAAGTTGTTGGCTTAAAATAGCTCTAGTTGTGACCTTTAGACTCTTGTGTTGACTTAAACAGTCATCGAGTGGTTCAGTCGAGCCATTTGTGATTCTCAATCTTAGCTAGGGTTGTTGTGGGCCCTCGACTCTGTTCTCTTTAGCAATCCAGCAGCTTGAGAGGTGAGGTATTGAATTGCAAGTCCAAGTTCCCGTGCCAATAAGTCTAGAACTTGCCCCGAATATTTATCTAGGCGAAATTCTAAGTGTAGCTTTGCTTGAGAAATGATTGTAGGCTCTCCTTGATCCAATTTGAAACTTGAAACTCCCATAGCCTACCAATGTGGTATCCCTATTCAACCCCTTTGAGCCAAAGCCTTTTTTCTTTCAATAACCACGTTACAAATTTTTATTAGTTTTGCATTGACCCTCTCATGGCACCCGATCTTTCCTTAGCATTATTGAAAAACAATTGGAAAACACATAACTTTGGGGGAGAGACGAGGAGTTTGAAATTGATAAAAGGTACAAAGAAGAAAAGAAATGAATAAAAGGGAAGGCAAAGAAAAGAAAGAAAGGCCAAAAAGAAAAATTCCAAAAAGAAAGTGAATAAGGTAGAAAGTTGAAGGGATTCAAAGAAAACAATGATGAAAGGCATGGAGTAAATAGAAAAGAAGAAAAATGAATGTCATGAACAAGAAAGAGTGACATTACGTCTCTCTAGTTCCCCCAAGGAAAAAGAAAATGACTCAAAGAGTCAAGAAAGTATGGGCCGAAAAGAGAAAATGGAGTGCTTAAGGAAGTATGAAACCATTATATTACAACAAGTCCTACCTTGATCCAAAATACTTCATTACATCCCGCAAAATCCATACATGAGTTCAAGTTGAGTGAGCTTACATTAGTGGTGATTTACATAAGGGGCAAGCTTATGGTACTTCGAGTCGGACTTGTGACATTCTTTTGAGAGAGATGAGCGAACTTTTTCACAATCCTTGCCTTGAGTGTTACATTTAAAGTGAGATTTTCTAATGGAGAGTAGAGGAGGAGGAGTTTGGGATCCACAATAACCTACGTGAACGAGCGAGCTTCCTTGATAAATAAAGTGAACTCTTGATACTCTAGTGTCACATTAGAAATATGATACTCAAAAAGTCAAAACATTGTGTTGTTGATAATTCATATGTGTTGAGGGTAATTGTTAGTCCCAATTGATGAATTATTGATTCACCTTAGGCCAACTGAAATATCCCTTTTTCTAGTGGAGGTGGGAATTGCCTTAATTGCTTGAGGACAAACAACAACTTAAGTTTGGGGAAGTTGATAAATAGGGATTTTGACGCTTATTTGCTCTCTTTTACTTGTATTTTAGGTCAAATATGCTTAAAGGTATCCCTGAAGACTAATAAAATGTGTTTACAAGAATATTGCAATATGAGCCAAAGGAATCAAAATCGACTCATAAAGGAGTCAAAAGTGAACAAGAACCAAAACAGGGCAAAAATATCAACTGTGCGGACCGCATAATTCTAGTGCGGCCGCAGAAGAAAGGTTCAGAGGCTGAAATTTGAGCAAGTAAAGAGGTGTGGATCGCACAAATATTATGCGGCTGCACTCACTTTTATGCGGACCGCAATAGACGAGATTTAGAGAGTTGATATTTGGTCAAGGTGAAGGAGTGCGGACCACACTAAAATTGTGCAGCCGCAGGATGTCAAGTGCGGTCGCACCCACTATTGTGCGGTCCGCATGAGTGAAGAATCAGAGAGCTGGGTTCAAGTCCAAAGTCAAGAAGTGCGGACTGCATCATTTTTATGCGGCCGCATAACCAAGAGTGCGGTCGCACTAAGAATTGTGGGGTCCGTAGAAGTCCAGCAAAAGCCAGAGCTCCAGTTCAAGGAATGCGGACCACACCATAATTATGCGGCCGCAGAAGCACGTGTGCAGCCGCACTTAGAATTATGCGGCCGCACAACCTCCGAAGGGGCATTTTTGTCAGATATTTTTAGCTTAGAATAAATAGAACTTTTTGTCATTTTAGGTTAAGTGATGTTTTAGAGGAGCACCTATTTCGTTTTTCTTTACTGCTTTCGGTAATTTTGTACTAGATTTGTATCTAAACACTAGATTTTCATCCCATAATCAAATATTATGGATTCTATCTTCAATTCTTCTTTAATTTCTGCAATTTTCATGAGTAGCTAAATCTTTAGCTAGGGTTGTGACCCAACCCTAGTATGGGTATTTAAAGGGTGTTTGATTTAGGGCTTGTTTGTGATTGAGTTAGTGATATTTAGCTCAGTTCTTGCTAGAACTCAAGAATTAATGGTTGCAAATATTGGTTCATGCCTAAATGACTTAGTCTCTACTTGAGAAAGAGGGACTAAGTCTAAAAAAAACTTGGCTAACAAGCAATTGGGGTGAACTCAAGAAATTGATAGCCCCAATTAAAGGGTTAAACCTAGAGATAGTAATAACTTGAGCTAATATCACTTGTTTTGTACAAATATATATTTGGACTTGAGAAAGCCAAATTGGAAAAAATCACTCAAACTACCGAGAGGTATAAAGTGAATACCCAGATGTGATAGCTTTATTACAACCCCAACTAATCAAGCTTGCCCTGGAATTTACAACCCGTTAGATAACCACCTAGGTAGAAGTCACGACCCTAGTCACTTTAATCATTTGGAAAATCCAATACCAAAAATATTGTCCTTAGTTTTATTACTTGCAATCAATAGAGTAAAATAGAAGTAGAACATTAACCAAGTTTGTGGAAGTGTAATTAGCGCCAAAATTTGCAATTAACTTAGATATACACCTAATCCCATTTGTTAACTCCCTGTGGATTCGGTCTCGACCTTTGTTGTGTTTATTATTGCATCGACGGCCCCGCTACTTAATAGTGGTGTGGATTTGGCCGAGATCACCCAACACTAAATTACAAAAATAATTTCCTTAATTGTATTACTCTAGGTGTTTTGTAAAGATCATTAATGTTAATTTAAATAATATATTTAAGGATGAAAATTTTATATGCATCTTTATTCAATAAAAATATTACATTTCCGAGCTAACCATCTTATTTTAAACTTTTTTTGTTGGAATTAAACATCAACAAATAAGATATAAAAATGTTTCTAACATTTCATCATCTTGCTTTTTTTTTGTGTGTGTGTTTGTGTCTTGTTTTTCTCTCGTATTCTAATTTAAAATTTATAATTTACAATAAAAGTTTTGGCAAAATAATAAGCAGGCTTGTTGGTAGCACAAAACTTCATTGACAACAGATGCTGATAAATTTTTAGTGAGTTAAATTTAAGAAGAAAAAAAAAGACCCTAATTTATTTAAAACTCGTCAACTTGTGAATAACTAAAGAGATTGCACTTTTTTCGTTGATAACTCATTTGCTAATAGTTTTAAATAAGATGAGATGTCTTGTTTTAGCATAAGGAATACCATGTGTTATATTAGAAGTGGACATTAAAATATAAAAATAAATATTTTTAAAGCTGTACCAGTTCTACTCTTTCGTTATATAGAATTTTCTCATTAAGTGCTTGAATTAATGACACTTATTTGAGCAATTGCACCTCAAATGTTTACTTGACATTCAAAATAATCATGAAGATGGTAAAATTATTATAGTTTAAACAGTAATATCGTGAGTTCTAATTTGAATCCGTGTTATTTCCTAATCAGATTACTCTTTTCTTATTATGTATTAAAAAAATTAACTACTACTAATATTTTAAATTAAGTTGGAACAAAGTTTTTCTAAATAAGAATAGCTGGACTAATAATTAATAATAGTAATTCAGTGCTTTGGTTTGAAATGACACAGTAATATTTAAGGATTAGCCTTTTGTAAATAATTTGCATTCTGCTTGGTTATAGTAATTAATATCATATTTGTTTTTATTTTTATATAGAAAATATGGGCCCAACATGTAATTATAAAAATACTTTCTTTAAGTGTATTACTTCAATTATTTTAGGGGGATTTGCAGTCGTATTCTATATTTGTGTCACCTTTTAACCTTTATCCTATTATTTAAAATTATTAATTTGGTAGCTAGTTGACAAAAAAATTCGTAATAATATGACAATTACACCCCTGATAAATCGCGTGATCTGCAACCTCATTCATGAAAAAAGATCTCCTCCTCTCCTCTCAGCAGCTTTATCAAAAAACTAAAAACTTGTCTAGATTCATCTTCAGAATCACACTTGCATGAAGTTGTTTCACCTTGAAGCTAAAAATTTCATGCTAATTGTAGCGTGAAGTTATTTCAAGTTGAAGCTAAAACTTCATGCTTATATATAGCATGAAGTTGTTTTACATTGAAGCTAAAACTTCATGCTAATGCATGCTGAAATTATTTATCGTGCAGCCTACGATTTTGTCATGAGTTTTATCCGAAACTCTAGTCTAAACATGCTGAATTTATTTAGTTCATTTGTTAAAACTGTAGTTTAAACATGCTGGGTTATTTAGTTCATTTGCGAAAACTTCAAACTAAACATGCTTAAGTTTTTGTCTTGCGGTATGTAATTTTCTAATGAGTTTTTGCTAATGTTTGCTGAAGTTATTTAGTTCATTTGCTAAAACTTCAGACTAAACATGCTTAAGTTATTTAGTTTATTTGTTAAAACTTCAGACTAAACGTGCTTAAGTTATTTAGTTCATTGGCTAAAACTTCAGACTAAACATGCTTAAGTTATTTAATTCATTTTGCTAAAACTTCAGATTAAACATGCTTAAGTTATTTAGTTCATTTGCTAAAACTTCATACCAAAACATGCTGAAGTTTTGTCCTGCAGTCTACAGTTTTGTCAATAGTCCCGAAGGGTAAAATCGTCTTTTTAAAATGCTTTTAACAAAAAAATGGGTACGGATGCAAATGAAAAAACAAAATGGTATAAGTTAAAAGGAGGAGATCAAATAGGACGCTCATGCAATTTTTATAAAGAGCATTTATGTTTATATCATTAACATATTTTAAGATTGAAATTTCACATACATGTTTAATTAATGAGAACTAATTCTACTTCGAACTTAACCATTTGATTTCAAGTATATTGCTATATGAACTCCAAACGGTTTAGCTAATTTTACTATCCAGTAACATTTATTTCCTGTTTCCTCATATTTTAATAACACAGCGAAAATTAAAGTAAAATTGATTTTTTTCCAAAATTCATGCGTCCATTTAGTTTTTCTTTTTCTTAAGAGTATAATATGTTGATTAAATATTATTAAATAGAAAGTAATGCAATACTCAGTCTAATAGGTTTTTAACCTTAGACTTTCTGTATAAGAGTAGGCCTAAGAAGAAAATATAAAAGTGGAGGAAGGTTTACCTTGTGACATATCTTTCCTCGAAATTCATTAAAGTAGTACTAATTAACAAAAATGATTAATTCTGACACCTATTATATTATTTCTTTAAGAAAATATTAGGAATATAAATAGCAAAAAAATTAGTTAAAGGTGCGTAAACAAACTATGACTCAAAATTGAAACTTTTGATCTAGCTAGCGTTTGGTCATAAATTCTCAAATTTGTTTTAAAAAATCTGTTTTGGGTGAAGTTTGGCTTGAAGATGAAAATGTATTTGGAAATACGTTTTCAAAACATATTTCTCAAATTTATTTTGGAAAATAAGTGTATTATTTGGGATTTGGCCCAAAACCAGCTATTGAACTGGTTTTGAGATTTGAGGTTTTGCCAAAATATAAGCAAAATTTATGGCCAAATATGTGTTTGCCAAATAAAATCCAAATTTATTTTGACAAAACCTATAGTCAAACGGGTCCCTAATTATCTGTATTAGTATTATTATATTAGGACATTAGATTACAATTTGAATGCCAAAAGTTTATGCACATATAAGTCTAAATTGATAAAATCAAAAATTACAATTATGCTAAACCATGTATATGCTAGAACATTGGAAAACGTCTCGGTTAATGACGAAGCTCGTATCTTTGTTCCGCTATACGCAGATCTTTCTCAGAGGCAGTCAAATATGTAGTGGACGTGGGTTCTTGCACGTGGAATTCTCACATCATTCATTTTCTGGATATTTAAAATCCCTCAACTTGGCTATATTTATCAAATACCCCATTTGAGGCAATAAACAGAAATATCTTAGATTTTTTGATAATTTCATCTTGACTAGAAGCTCCTCTCATTCCCTCTTCTATAAATTTATAGGCGAAACGGTATCCTGATCGTTTAAACTTGTACCGTTTATAAAGTCGATACGTAAACTTATAGTTTTTTCATTTGAACATTCCAACTTGACAGAATGAGTACTAATAAACTATTTTGATCATTAACTATGCTAATGTGGCAGTGACATATGTGATGTGGTCAAAATGCGTCTGAATCACACATAAAATGCGCGTGAATGCAATAATCCGATTAAAGAAAATACAATAATCAATAGGAAAAAAATAAAAAAAGAAAAGGAAAAAATGACCCCTAGCCTGTCAGTGCTCATTTCCGCTCTCTTTCTTCTCTTCGACTTAAGCGAGGAGAGAGAGCAACAAAAACTTTAATTCCGGCCAAACTTCGATATGAAGATTGTGTATTTTTACTTTTATCTTACGATTTTGGAGTTTTAGAAAAGATGGGGTTATGATTGGTTGCCAGCGAAGTGGAGGTGGCAGCCATTTAAGTTTATGGTGGTCAAAAGTACTCACTACTCTATACCACCAGTGTCTGAAGAAAACCCCATCATCGAATCTCTTTGCCAAAACAACAACAAAAAGGGAAGATATTTGCAATGGTATTCAACGGCCTCCACTGTTCCAAAGCCATGGATTCCTATTGAATTTCTGAAATTCTAAAATTCAATTTTTTTTTTGGTCTAATCATGACCATAGTGGAGTTGTGAAATTGATTCAGAATAAGAGAGAAAGGAACAGTAAGAAAAAAGAGAGAGGAGAAGAAAGAATAAGAATAAGGTAAGAAAGGGAGGTGGGTGAACGGAGAAGAAGGAAGTGTCGGGTCTTTTTCCTCCTTTTTTTTTCTACTTCTTTTTTGTTGATTTAGTATTTGAAAATAGGACCCCACAAATAACACTTGTCAAGTAATAAATAATTTAACATGTGACGTGTTATACATGTCAGCGCAAGTGATATACACGCTCCATTAGATGTATTTATTAGTACTCATTCTGTTAAGTTGGGGTGTTTAAATGGGAAAAATATAAATTTATGTATCGGCTTTACAAACGGGTACAAGTTTAAGTGGTCAGGATGTCATTTCGCCTAATTTATATAATCAATTATTTTGACTGACTGGTCAAATTTATAACTGATATCTTTTTAATCTAATAATCTATTTTATGTTGCATATTTATAGTTAATTTTTATGTGCTTATAAACTTTTTTACTTTTTTTTTCTTTTCTTTTTTAATGAGGATACGTTCTCAAATAACTTTAAAATTAAAATCTTTTAAAAACCTAACTAGAAATATGGAAACTGTTATGTAAGCTCAACTCGAGGACTTTTTTATATTCTTCTCGTGCTATTAGAATTAGCATTCATTAGTACTCATCCATTAAATTATGAAAATATGCTCCTTGTCTAACTACTTGGGAATGGATTGATATGGTGTTCATCGGTCGGTTAGGTACGTTTTGAAAGATTTTGATTTAGTATTGTCGGTTTTTATTTTCTTAAAGAATTATCACAAAAATATATGGCGAATATTCAATAATAATTTTAGTTTCGATATTAAATTACAAAACTAACAATAATTTTCATAATATATTCACAAGGAATATGCTCTTCAAATTTTCCAGTAATATAGGCAAACATGTATGGAATTTTTTTGGGGCACCACGGGGATAACAGGTAGCACAACTGTGAGGAGTATACTTGAGGAATGGTGGGAAACAAAGCCAAGAAGTATGATCCATAAGATGATCCGACACACTACTTATATTGCCAACTATGGGAGATTAGGGGCGACTCAAAGGGAGGCTAGTAAAGTTTTTGCTTTAGACCTCTAAATTTTGGGGTCCAAAAATTTTTGTTGTGAGCTATCTATTTTTAACAATAAAAATATTTTAGAACTTTGAATCACATTTAAGTACAAAATCAGTGACACATTTAGTTAACAAAAAAAGATCCATTACATAATTATTATAAGATAGGACGGGACTAAATGGATAGGTGGTTACCGTTTGACACCCCAAAGCATTAAATCTGAGTCGTCTGTAATAATAACATCTACTAGTGTGATGATCAGATATGTCATCTCGTGTTTTGAAATCTAACCCTGTGATCCGAAGCCTTAAAAATCATGTTTTAGCCTTTCTCGATTTGCATGCACCGTCCGAGCATCTTTCCGGAAGTTTTTATGTTAAAACTAACAAAAATAAGAAATTTTTCCTAAAAACTTCATTTGAGTTGACTTCGGTCAATATTTTTGATAAAAGGACCCGGATTCGTGTTTTGACGGTCCCGGTGGGTCTGTATCGTGATTTGGGACTTGGGCGTATGCCTGGAATGGAAGTCGGAAGTCCCTAGCCCGAGATACCGGACTTTGTCGAAATTTGATAGTTAAATGCTAAATGAATTGGAAATGTTTGACCAAAATTTGACTTTTGGATAACGGTACCATATTTTGGTTCCAAAACTCGGTATAGGTCCAATACCACATTTATGATTTGTCTGTGAAATTTGGTGAGAAATGAAGTTGGTTTGACGTGATTCGGATGTCCGGTTGTGTAAATAGAAATTTTAAAGTTTTCTTGAAAACTTCATTTGATTTGGTGTTCAATTCGTAGTTCTAGGTGTTATTTTGGTGATTTGCTCACGCGAGCAAGTTCGTATGATGTTTTTAGACTAGTGTGCATCTTTGGTTTAGAGCCCCGAGGGTTTATGTGAGTTTCGAATAGGCTACAGAGTGAATTTGGACTTGGTGATATTGCTGGTGTAACTGATCTTGTTGAAGGCCTCTTATCTCGCATTTGCGAGATCAGGCATTGCAATTGCGATGTCTGAGAGTTCCGCATTTGCGAGCTTCTCATCGCAAATGCAAAGAAAAGCTGGGCCACGCAGGTTTCACAATTGCGAAATAACCTTCGCATATGCGAAGTTGGTCTGGGGAAGGTAGTCTTCACATTTGCGGTCATCCAGAGTTCACATTTGCGAACCTTTCTTCGCAATTGCAAAAAATGCAGAAGTGTGAAGGACTTCGCATTTGCGATGCGAAAGCCACGTCGCAAATGCGACATCTGCAGCTGAAGAAATAAGACTTAGACAGGATTTTTGGTTCATTTCCCAAATTTTCAAACCTAGAAGCACAATAGGTGATTTTTCAAAGAACGTTTCTTCCCCAAATCATTGGTAACTGATCTTAAACTAATTTCTTTCAATCTTTCACTACTCTTTTTAAGAGTTCAACCTAAAATCTAATATTTTCATGATGGAATTTGGGGTTTTTGGGTAGAAACTAGGGATTTGATAAATTGAGGATTTAGACCTCAAATTGAGGTCGGATTCCAAAACCAATTATATAACCGTGCTCGGGGTTGAATGGGTAAGAGCCTAAGTGTAACTCCATATAAGCCAAATTCGCTATGGTAAGAGCCTAAGTGTAACTCCCCAACAGAGTCGTCATGCTGTCGCGCCCCTTTTTCTCCGGAAATAGGATTTCGATATGTGACAACTCTTTTAAGGAGGTATTAAAAGAGGAAAGTCGCCACCTAACGATTTATAAGGTGCATTAAGGCACCTATTTTCAAATGACTCTGGTTTAACTGGTCAACGTCATCAAAGATTGGGTAAGGGCTCAAGTTACCTCAAAGAGAAGGTGTTAGGCACTTGTCAAGGTCTACAACTGTGGGTCCCGACCGAACTTAAATTATATGGATTAGTCTAGTAACACATAACAATAAATATAATTGCAGCATTTGGGGTTTGCGAGTAGACAATGTGTGTGTGTGCGCTTTTTCTAATGTTATGATTTCTACAGTGTACTTGTCACGACCCCAAATCCCAACAGGCCGTGATGGCGCCTATCGTAGAACTAGGCTAGCCAACCATCACATAACTACACACTTAGTTTAATCAAATTACACAATATCATTAAATATCAGCATAGCAAGCATGAAAATTTCCTAAGTCTTTAGGCAAATATAAAATAATCCACTGTCTAAACAATTCCCCCAGGACTGGTCAATATGGTCACGAGCATTTAAGAATATAACTAACTCTGCTAATGTCTTAATTAATGTCTATGAATCAAATGCTAATACTATAAGAAGAAGGGAAGTGGAGAAGCTGCGGATGCTGAACAACTACCTCGAAATCCCGTAAATGCTGTTGATAACAAACGAATATGGCTACTGCTCCGCACTAGTACCTGAATCTGTACACAGAGGTACAGGGAGTAATGATGAGTACGCCAACTCAGTAGTAATGAAAATAAATCACAGTCTGAGAATAAGAAACACACAACACAAATACACCAATCCACAAAACAATAAAATGCCACGACTCAATAAGGTATATAGAAGTACAAACTAGTTTCCGTAAAAATTCTTTAAAACAAGTATATTTTCCAGTGTTTCTCAGTAAAACTCCCAAAAATATCAGTTTGAAAAATGAAGTGAATCATAATCAAAACTCAGTAAAATATCAAAAATCTGCCCCTCGGGCCATAAACATCACTCATAAATATTTCCTCAGCACCTCACCATCACTCTGTAACAGTCACTCAGCACCTCATGGTCACTCATTATCAGCCCCTCGGGCATCCTCACTGTCACTCATGCCTCCCAATCACTCGTTACTCAGCACTCGACACCCGGCACTCGCACTCAGAAGGTACCTGCGTTCACTAGGAGTGTGTACAGACTCCGAAAGGGCTCCTACAGCCCAAGCGCTATAAACAAGCTAAATCATGGCATCAATCACTCTCAGGAACTCGGCCTTTCTCATATCATAACATCCTCACAATATTGGCCCTCGACATCACTCAGTCAGACACTCTCAACATGCCACTCGGGCCATAAATAAACAGGGTTCTCAACCCAAAACAGTAATTTCATTTCAAGAATTAATATCAACAAGCGCTGAGTGTCAAAACAATTTATCAAGAAAGACTGAGTGTAAAATCATAATTTCTAAGTGAGGAATTATCAGGAAAATAGCCCCCAAGGGGTTAAAACAGACCGGCACTAGGCCCCAAACATGTCTTACAACCCAATTATATCAAAACATATCAATACTATAAAGAATAGGCTTTAAAAGCAGTTTCGCAACTCAATAGTTGCCTAAAAAGGAAACATATTTCCAAATTTCCAATTCGTGCACGCCCCACACTCGTCATCCAGTGTGTGCTTCATTCCAAAATCGTGAAAGGATGTATAGTCTGGAGTTTAATACCCTCAGGACAGGATTTAAAGACATTACTTACCTCAAACTAGCCCGAAAAGCTACTCTGCAACCCGCTTGCCTCTCGAATCAACTTTTGAGTGCTCCAAATCTACCAAGATCAGATTTTTATCATCAAATTATGCTAAGGGAATGAATTCCAATTGGAAAGTACCAATTTTAGCACAAAACCCGAAATTATCCAAAACCCGACCCCTGGGCCCGCGTCTCGGAACTCGACAAATTTTATACCAAAATGTTCTTCATCATCACGAGTCCGTACATATAAAGAACGCTAAAATCGGAGTTTGTTTGACCCCTTAACTCGACCCCTAAAAGTCTCATAATCTCAAGCCCTAACTCCATCTTTTCTACTGATTTTCATGAATTAAACACTGATATTTGGTCCGTAATCACATATAATCGAGTATTAGGGTCCAAAATCCTTACCTCAATGAAGAACAATGATTTCCTCTTTTCAAAATCGCCTCAAAAGCTCTCTTTCCGTACAAAAATGGTGAAAAAGTGGGTATTGGTTGCAGAGGGTTTATTTTTATACTGTCCAGAATTCTATGCGTTTTACTGTTCACCCGAGTTACTGTTCACCCGAGTTACTGTTCATGCTGCTGTGAAAAAGATGCAACAACTTTCTTCTAGTCTAAATTGATCCGTTAACCTTTCGAAATCCACCTGAGGCCCTCGAAAATCTCAACAAACATACCAACACGTCCCATAACATCATTCGAACTTAGTTGAGCCTTCGAAACACCAAAAACAACATCAAAACACCAAAATCACATCAAATTCAATCCTATGAACTTTGAAATTCCTAAATTCCACCAACGATGCCGAAACCAACCAAAACACATCCGATTGACCTGAAATTTTACACATATACAAAATGCTATTACGAACCTCTTCCAACTTCCGGAATTCCATTCTGACCCTGATAGCCTATTTTCCACTGCCGATCGCCAAAAACTAACTTTCGCCAATTCAAGCCTAATTCTACACCGGACATCAGAAAAATATTCCGTACACACTCCTAAGTCCAAATCTCCTAACGAAGCTATCCGAGCCATAAAATCCGCATTCCGAGATCATTTACCAACAAGTCAACTCTTAGTTGACTTTTTCAACTCTAAAGCTACTTTTAGAGGCTAAGTGTCTTAACTCCTTCTATAACCACTCCGAACCTGAGCTAACCAACTCTACACATCCTAAACACTATAATCAACCTATGACAAGGAATAACAACGAATATAATGCAAATTCTGTGTAACGAACGACCGGGTCATTACATTCTCCCCCTCTTAAACAAACGTTCGTCCTCGAACGGGTCTAGAAACATACCTGGAGTCTCAAACAAGTGAGGATATCTGCCCTGCACCGCCCGCCCAGTCTCCCAATTAGCCTCCTCCACTGGCTGACCTCTCCACTGAACCTTCATCGAAGCTATATCCTTGGACCTCAACTTTCTGACCTCACGAGCCAAAATAGCCACTGGCTCAACCTCATATGACATATCATCCTCGAGCTGAACTGTGCTGAAGTCCAAGACATGAGACGGGTCACCAACATAATTCCTGAGCATCGACACATGAAATACTGGATGAACACTCGACAAGCTAGGTGGCAAGTCAAGTCTATAAGCCACCTCCCCAACCTTCCGAAGCACCTAAAAAGGACTAATAAACCGAGGACTCAACTTTCCCCTCTTTTCGAACCTCATAACACCTTTCATGGGTGATACCTTCAGCAGTACCTTATCACCTTCCATAAACGACACATCCCGGACCTTCCGGTCCGCATAACTCTTCTGCCTAGACTGCACCGTGCGAAGTCGCTTCTGAATCAACTTCACCTTTTCCAACGTATCCTGAATCAAATCTGTGCCCAATAGCTTAGCCTCACCGGGATCGAACCAACCAACCGGAGATCTACACCTCTTACCATATAAAGCCTCATATGGGGCCAAATACTGGACTGGTAGCTGTTATTATATGCAAACTTCGCTAATGGCAGAAACTGATCCCATGAACCACCAAAATCAATCCCACAAGCACGTAACATGTCCTCCAAAATATGAATAGTCATTTCCGGCTGCCTTTCGGTATGAGGATGAAATGCAGTGCTCAACTCTAACTCAGTACCCATACCTATCTGTATGACCCTCCAAAATTGAGATGTGAACTGTTTGCCTCTGTCAGAAATGATAGAAACTGGAACCCCATGCAATCGGACAATCTCCCTGATGTAGATACTCGCTAACCGCTCCAACGTATAAGTAGTACTGACAGGAATGAAGTGCGCAGACTTGGTCAACCTATCCACAATGACCCAAATAGCATCGAAACCCTTCGAAGTCCGTGGAAGTCCAACTACAAAGTCCATAGTGATCCGCTCCCACTTCCACTCAGGAATATCTAACCTCTGAAGTAACCCACCTGGTCTCTGGTGCTCATACTTGACTTGCTGGAAGTTGAGACACCGTGCTACATACTCAACAATATCCCTCTTCATCCGCCTCCACCAATACTGCTGTTTCAGATCCTGATACATCTTTGCGGCACCCGGATGAATGGAATACCGCGAGCTGTGAGCCTCTGCTAATATCAAATCTCGAATACCATCCACATTGGGCACACAAATACGACCCTGCATCCTCATAACACCGTCATCACCAATAGTCACATCCCTGGCGTCATCCCGACGGACCCTATCCTGAAGTACTAACAAATGTGGATCATCATGCTGCCGAGCTCTAATCTGATCATAGAGAGAAGACGGGGAAGCCATGCTAGCTAATACCCGTGGAGGGTATGACAAATCCAATCTCACTAACTGACCCGCTAAAGCCTGAACATCAAGTGCTATAGGTCGCTCTGCTGCTGAAAGGTAATCTAGACTCCCCAAACTCTCGGCTATGCGATTCAAGGCATCGGCCACTACATTGGCCTTTCCCGGGTGATACAAAATAATAAGATCATAATCCTTGAGAAGCTCAACCATCTCCTCTGCCGCAAATTCAAATCCTTCTGCCTCAGCAGATACTGCAAGCTACGATGGTCAGTGAAAATCTCACACTGTACCCCATACAAGTAATGCCGCCAAATCTTTAAGGCATGAAAAATGGCAGCTAACTCAAGATCGTGCATTGGATAATTCTTCTCGTGCACCTTCAACTGTCTAGACGCGTAGGCAATCACCCTACCGTCCTGCATCAATACCGCTCCCAAGCCGACTCTAGAAGCATCACAATAGACTGTGTAAGAACCCGAACCAGTAGGCAAAACTAGTACCGGAGCTGTGGTCAATGCTGACTTGAGCTTATGAAAGCTCTCCTCACACTCATCGGACAATCTAAATGGAGCACCCTTCTGGGTCAATCTGGTCAATGGTGAAGCAATAAAAGAGAATACTTCCACAAAGCGACGCTAATATCCCGCCAAACCAAGGAAACTCCTGATCTCCGTAGCTGAGGACGGTCTGGGCCAACTCTGCACCGCCTCAATCTTCTTTGGATCAACCTGAATACCCTCACTAGACACCACATGCCCCAAGAAAGATACTGAACCAAGACAAAACTCACACTTGAAGAATTTTGCATAAAGCTTATCCTCCTTCAACCTCTGCAACACAATCCTCAAGTGCTGAGCATGTTCCTCATGGCTACGAGAATAAACCAGGATGTCATCAATGAATACAATGACGAAAGAATCAAGGTAGGGCTGAAACACGCTGTTCATCATCAATTGGATGAACGCGGCTGGGGCATTGCTCAGCCCAAATGACATAACTAGAAACTCATAATGACCATATCTGGTCCTAAAAGTAGTCTTCGGAATGTCAGAGTCCCAAATCTTCAACTGGTGATACCCCGACCTCAAATCGATCTTGGAGAACACCCTAGCTCCCTGAAGCTGATCAAACAAGTCATCAATACGGGGCAAAGGATACCAGTTCTTCACCGTAACCTTATTCAGCTGCCTATAATCAATGCACATATGCATGGAACCATATTTCTTCTTCACAAACCACACCGGTGCACCCCAAGGTGACACACTCGGCCGAAGGAACCCCTTATCTAAGAGTTCCTGAAGCTGCCCTTTCAATTCTTTGAACTCCGCTGGTGCCATACGGTAAGGTGGAATAGAGATAGGTTGGGTGTCTGGAACCAATTCAATACCAAAATCAATGTCCCTATCAGGTGGCATGTCTGGAAGGTCTGCAGGGAATACGTTCGAAAAATCACGGACCACAGGAACAGAATCAACAGAAGGGGTCTCACTACTAACATCCCTCACGAAAGCAAGATAAGTTTCACATCCTTTCTCAACCATACGCTGAGCCTTCAAATAAGAAATCACTCTGCTAGGCACATGCTCCATAGACCCTGTCCACTTAACTCTAGGAACTTCGGGCATAGCCAGGGTCACGGTCTTAGCGTGACAATCAAGAATAACATGACATGGGGATAACCAATCCATGCCTAGTATCATATCAAAATCAACCATACTGAGTAACATCAAGTACACTCGGGTCTCCAGACCCCCAATAGATATAATACACGACCGGTACACACGGTCCACAATAATAGTATCGCCCACCGGAGTCGAAACATGAACAGACATAACTAAAGACTCACGGGGCATATTCAGAAAGTGAGCAAAATACGATGAAACATAAGAGTATGTGGAACTAGGGTCAAATAAAGCCAAAGCATCACTGTGACAAACTGAGATAGTACCTGTAATCACCGCATCTAAGGCCATAGCATCAGGCCTAGCTGGAAGTGCATAAATACGTGGCTGGCCTCCACCTGCTCGACCTCCCCCTTTAGGGCGGCCTCTAGCTGCCTGATCACCACCCCTGGCGTCCTGAGTAGGTGGTGAAGTGACTAGGGCTGAAGTCGAGGGCTGAACCCTCTTCTGAGATGATCCACTAGCACGACGAGGGCAAAACCTCCATCCATGACCAACCTCTCCACACTCAAAGCAACTACCTGGAGCTGGAGATGGGGACTGAAGGGAACCCCTTCCACCATGATAACCACCGAACGAACCATGCACAGAGGAACCCTGATATGATGATGCTCTGGAGGAGATCTAAGCTGGAAGGGCGCTAAAAGATGAACGACCCTGATGAGAGCTGCGGGGACCCTGCCCCGAAGATGCGCCACTATAGGCTAGGCGGACTGGTTGTGGAGGTCTAAATGGACGACCTCTGCTATTTTGAAATTGCCCTCTGGAAGGGGCACCACTGAAGCTACCTGATCCTCGAGGCCTTTTGGCCTCCCTCTCCTCGCGCTCCTACCTGCGAACCGACTCAATGTCCCGAGCTATGTCAACAACCTGATCAAATATGGCTCCAGACACCCTCTCTCTGGTCATCAAAATGCGAAACTGATACGTGAGACCATCTACAAACCTCCTGATCCTTTCCTTATCAGTAGGAACTAACTCCGAAGCATGTCTAGCCAACTCAGAAAACCTCATCTCGTACTGAGTAACTGACAACTCTCCCTGGCGCAACTGCTCAAACTGTCTGCATTGCTCCTCTCTATGGGACTGAGGAACATACTTCTCCAAAAAGAGCGTGGAGAACTGCTGCCAGGTGAGTGGTGCTGAACCAACCGGCCTACACCTCTCAAATGCCTCCCACCAAGTGAAAGCAGCACCAACAAACTGAAATGTTGCAAATGAGACCCTGCTGGTCTCCAAAATACCCGCAGTACGTAGTATCCTCTGGTACTTATCTAGAAACCCTTGGGTATCCTCGCCCTCTGTACCGCTGAAAGTCAGAGGCTGAAGTCTGCTGAACCTCTCCAGCCTGCGCTACTCATCCTCAGGAATAGTAGGAACCATATAGTCCTGAACTGGGGAAACCAGCTGGGCTGGGACTACCCCCGGTGCCTGAATACCCTGTACAGCCGGCTCAGGTGACCGGGCAGCTGGAGTCTGAATGCCTCCCCCGGCCTGAGCTGCAGTGGCAGTAGTAGACATAACAACTTCCTGAACTAAATTGGTACACACCGTCAATATCTAAGCCAGGGTCTCCTGAAGACCCGGAATAACAATAGGCACTACCGGTGCCTGAGCCTGTCCCGCTGGAGTACCCTCGACAGGAACCTGATCCTGAATAATAGGGGGATCCTGTGGTACTGTCCCGGCTACTGCACGGGCTGGTCCCTTAACTCCACCAAGGCCCCGACCCCTTGTGGGTCTGGCTGGTGGCTGGTCACCCTGATCAGTATTGCGTGTCCTCACCATCTGTGAGAGAATGAAACAACATGAGTTTAGATTTCAAGAACCAATAGATTGGCATGAAAAAGTTCAAGAAAATCAGATTTCTTTTTTTCCTAAGAGTTCTGCAGCCTCTCGAAGATAAGTACAGACGTCTCCATACTGACCCGCAAGACTCTACTAAACCTGCATATGACTGTTGAGTCCTCTGTAACCTAGAGCTCTGATACCAATTTGTCACGACCCCAAATCCCAACAGGCCGTGATGGCGCCTATCGTGGAACTAGGCTAGCCAACCATCACATAACTACACACTTAGTTTAATCAAATAATGCAATATCATTAAATATCAACATAGCAAGCATGAAAATTTCCTAAGTCTTTAGGCAAATATAAAATAATCCATTGTCTAAACAATTCTCCAGGACTGGAGTCAACATGGTCACGAGCATCTAAGAATATAACTAACTCTGCTAATGTCTTAATAAATGTCTATGAATAAAATGCTAATACTATAAGAAGAAGGGAAGTGAAGAAGCTGCGGACGCTGAACAACTACCTCGAAATCCCTTAAATGTTGCTGATAACGAACGAATATGGCTACTGCTCCGCACTAGTACCTGGATCTGTACACAGAGGTAAAGGGAGTAATGATGAGTACGCCAACTCAGTAGTAATGAAAATAAATCACAGTCTGAGAATAAGAAACACACAGCACAAATACATCAATCCACAAAACAATAAAATGCCACAGCTCAATAAGGTATATAGAAGTTCAAACCAATTTCCGTAAAAATTCTTTAAAACAAGTGTATTTTCCAGTATTTATCAGTAAAAATCCCAAAAATATAAGTTTGAAAAATGAAGTGAATCATAATCAAAACTCAATAAAATATCATAAAAAATATGCCCCTGGGGCCATAATCATCACTCATAAATATTCCCTCAGCACCTCACCATCACTCTGTAACAGTCACTCAGCACCTCACAGTCACTCAGTATCAGTCCCTCGGGTATCCTCAATGTCACTCATGCCTCCCAATCACTCGTCACTCGGCACTCAGCACCCGACACTCGGCACTCGCACTCAGTAGGTACCTGCGCTCGCTGGGGGTGTGTACAGACTCCGGAGGGGATCCTATAGCCCAAGCGCTATAAACAATCCAAATCATGGGATCAATCACTCTCAGGAACTCAGCCTCTCTCATATCATAACATCTTTACAATATTGGACCTCGGCATCACTCAGTCAGACACTCTCAACATGCCACGCAGGCCATAAATAAACAGGGTTCTCGACCCAAAACAGTATTTCATTTCAAGACTTAATATCAACAAGCGCTGAGTGTCAAAATAATTTATCAGGAAAGACTGAGTGTAAAATCATAATTTCTAAGTGAGGAATTATCAGGAAAATAGCCCCCAAGGGGTTAAAACAGATCGGCACTAGGCCCCAAACATGGCTTACAACCCAATTATATCAAAACATGTCAATACTATAAAGAATAGGCTTTAAAAGCAGTTTCACAACTCAATAGTTGCCTAAAAAGGAAACATATTTCTAAATTTCCAATTCGTGCACGCCCCACACTCGTCATCCAGTGTGTGCGTCACTCCAAAACCGTGAAAGGATGTAAAGTCCGGGGTTTCATACCCTCAGGACAGGATTTAAAGACATTACTTACCTCAAACTAGTCCGAAAAGCTACTCTGCAACCCGCTTGCCTCTCGAATCAACTTCCGAGTGCTCCAATTCTACCAAGATCAGATTTTTATCATCAAATTATGCTAAGGCAATGAATTCCAATTGAAAAGTACCAATTTTAGCACAAAATCCGAAATTAGCCAAAACCCGACCCCCGGTCCCGCATCTCGGAACTCGACAAATTTTATATCAAAATGTTCTTCATCATCTCACGAGTCCGTACATATAAAGAACGCTAAAATCGGAGTTCGTTTGACCCCTCAACTCGACCCCTAAAGGTCTCATAATCTCAAGCCCTAACTCTGTCTTTTTCTACTGATTGTCATGAATTAAACACTGATATTTGATATTTAATCACATATAATCGAGTATTAGGGTCCAAAATCTTTACCTCAATGAAGAACAATGATTTTCTTTCTTCAAAATCGCCTCAAAAGCTCTCTTTCCGTACAAAAATGGTGAAAAAGTGGGTATTGGTCGCGAAGGGTTTATTTTTATACTGTCCAGAATTTTCGCGGTACTGTTCACGTGTTTTATTGTTCACCCGAGTTACTGTTCATGATGCTGTGAAAAAAATGCTGCAGCTTTTCTTCTAGTCTAAATTGATCCGTTAACCTTTCGAAATCCACTCGAGGCCCTCGGAAATCTCAACAAATATACCAACACGTCTCATAACATCATTCGAACTTAGTCGAGCCTTCGAAACACCGAAAAAAACATCAAAACCCCAAAATCACATCAAATTCAAGCCTATGAACTTTGAAATTCCTAAATTCCACCAACGATGCCGAAACCAACCAAAACACATCCGATTGACCTGAAATTTTGCACACATATCCAAAATGCTATTACGAACCTGGTCCATCTTCCGGAATTCCACTCCGACCCCGATAGCCTATTTTTCACTGCGAATCGGAAATCGCCAAAAACTAACTTTCGCCAATTCAAGCCTAATTCTACACTCGACATCACAAAAATATTTCGAACACACTCCTAAGTCCCGAATCACCTAACAAAGTTATCGAGCCATAAAATCTGCATTCCGAGATCGTTTACCAATAAGTCAACTCTTAGTTGACTTTTTCAACTCTAAAGCTACTTTTAGAGGCTAAGTGTCTTAACTCCTTCTATAACCACTCCGAACCTGAGCTAACCAACTCTAACACATCCTAAACAGTATAACCAACCTATGATAAGGAAATACAACAAATATTATGCAAATTCTGTGTAACGACCGACCAGGTCGTTACAGTACTGATCATGCCCAACTATGCCTTATAAAAGACAAAGCGGTAGTTGCAAATATAATCCGGTTTGAAGTCTGGAGTCGAATCCTCAGGGAAGTAACCTACCTATTACAACTGTCAGTGATGCTAATGTAAACTCAGACAGCTTTCGGGTGCAATATTTTTATCAATAATTATTTAGATTTATTAACTAAAGGGAATGATATTAAAAACTAACAATATTTAATATTAAAGATAACTCAATGGTAGAAAGATCTAGGGCAGGGATTTCCCCAATTACTAGAATAATTTTGACTCTTTTATTATACTCTCACCGTGTTATTCTATGAGGATTATGAGCTATGGGTTACTGCAATTATCTCTCGATCAACTACAGTAATTTACTAGAGCATTCTCTCGAACTACTCTAGCTGATAATTTATGTAGCTATAATTTATCCACCAAAGTTTCGTTATCTCTAACCCCACTTTTAAATTCAAGTAATGAATCTCTTCAATTACCCAAAAGTGGTGTTGTTCAACAACAATCTAACCTGATATTCTTTCTCAAGCAACACCAAGCAATTAGACACGATTAATCAAGGGCCCATTCAATTAATCACCATACAAAGCATAGTTGAACAATCTTAGATTAAACCCGGATCGATTATAACAATATTGAGTCAAAACTTCATCTAACAATTGGTTCCATCAACCTTCGACAGATGGTTTAGCTACTCATGCTAAAACACAAAGAAAACATAAAATAATTCATAATCCCCAAAATATTAACAAAAGATGGAGAATAGAAAAACTCGAATTGTAGCCTGGTCTTCTCACACTTGTTATTGCCTCCAAAGTGAGTCTAAAAACAAGCTTAACCTTCCTTGGATGACTTTATAGGGTTTAAATAGGGCTAGGCTAATTTCTCCCATTTTTGCACTTAAGTCCCTGCATTTTATGGGCTCTTTTCAGATCGACCGCGACCGCGGAAGAACGCGGCGCGACCGCGGTGGTTTGCACAAGTTCTGCCTCATATTGTTTCTCCCACTGCGTTCCATCCACGGTTGACCTCGATCACGGTGGGCTCCACTCCAGCCATCTTCGCCTTTTTCTTGCTTCTTTTCACTTGGGTTCTTCTCGATTGGCCTTATATTCTCGTGATTGCCTCCAAACACTCCAAAGTGTCTTCCATCCTGGATTATTTCCTGCAAAGCATAAAAACACTATTTAGAGCATTTTGTTATCATTTTTTCACTTAAAACAACACTAAAATATGGTTCATTAGGAACGAAAATAGCGTCTATATAGTCTACTATCAACACCCCACACTTAAACCGTTTCTCTTCCTCGAGAAACAAAATCACACTCTACGGCCTAATCCTCACAGGTTACCTTCCTCACTATTTATACCCATAAATCTTCACACAGGTAGACTACTTCAGCGCGACATCCCAGCCTCGAGAGTGGACTCCTTTACATCCACACAATATCCCTAACCCGCTTTTTTACTCTTAGTCAGAGGTCCATTTTTACCTTCCCTTCCTGAATCATGTGTCTACTCACTACAAACGAGACTTATGTTATTTACAAATCACACACTGAGGAACTCGAATATGACATTTCACTCACACTCAGAAACTAATTAATATGCCACAAACAACGCACCATAGGCTCGTCCGTAGTGTAATACTCGATTAATCGAGCTCATTCGGTCTAGAATCAAATAAGACTTTTCTGTTTGTTTGTAATGTTGGCTACGGGACGGGTATGATACATATGGGTATATTGACTGCACCTCCCTAAGCACTCCACTACATTGTGTACTTTTAGCTCTTGATTTTGTCAACCTTCATTCCACCATTACACTATTGTATTAACCCTTTATTATTTTAAGCACACTTTTCTTTTAATAGCCACCACCAAGTTGAGACTTCTCTCTCTCTCTCTCTCTCTCTCTCTCTCTCTCTTTTTGGTGGCCTATAATATTTCTTATCGAACAGTGCACTTTTTCATGTTTCCTTAATTCCACTTAATAGCCCAATAAACCACCCCACACTTATATTTCTTTTCATATCCATTACACTTTGAGTGCTTCTAAGAGGTGATACGGTTCAACAAGATAGGCCATTTAAACTTGGGTCAGGCTTGTACTGTGGTTGCCAAGGAAAACAGGCTTATAGGCGCAACGGGGTTGACTAAGATATGTACAATTAGGTGGGACAAACATATACAGAAGGGTTAAGCAAAGAAATGCCTATATCACTTTCCAGACCAAACAAGACTACCATTTCGCTTTGCAGAAACACAGGGCAAGTTCTAGGTATTGAGTGTTAGCACATAGTACACAAAGCCTCACTCACACATGGCACATGACTCAATTCAGTTAGGATCATTAGACACTCTACTTTAAGCACTTGAGCTATTCAGGGACACACAATTTAAGGCCTTATTAGAGTCGACTAAAGAGCCTAAGTGTCCCACTAAAGTAATCTTTATTCAGGGTATCATAGAGTTAAGGGCCCTATTCCCATCTTTGATTTCTGCCCAAGTCTCCTAAACTAAAAATAAAAAACTAACTACACCCGGTTCAAATGAAAACCCTTGGAAAAGAACCGTGGTATAAAGAAAAACCAAGGGAGAGTTGATACACTACCTAACAAAGAAAAATCTTTGTGTGTTTTCTATAGACTCACTTCCCTCAAGAAATAGGTCCATCGTCGGGAAGAGTCCTGGGTAAATATTATTATTATTATTTTTTTTTTGTAATTCGACTCAAAACCCTCAAGAGACCTATCGAAAGGTGTCCTTCTTCGGGACAAGTCAATACTAATCAATATATGTTCAAACAATTCAACTACGAACAAACCAATCAACCTACCAACAATTATATATACAACAACAAACAGTATACCCCACCCCACAATTAAAGAATTGGCATGCCCCCATGTCAAATCAACAACAATAATGCACAGTGAGGTAACGAGACTTCCCTGGTGTTCAGTCTTCATCAGAGACAGCGGCCGGGTCGACATGACAGGCGCGCCCTAACGCTCGGAGCCAGGCCATTATCTTCTTTTCAGACTTTGCACTCTGAGTGGCCAGAGTGTCAACTCTGTCATTCAGGTTATCCACTGAGGTGCGTAATCCAACAACATCTTGCTCCAAGGTAGACATCCGGATGTTCTGTCGAGGCCAAGATGGGCCCGCCTCATCATAAAGTGGCATTGGCGGGGCGGCATCAGGAATAAACTCGTCCTCATCATCCACAACAATAGGCACAGGCTGCTCCTTTCCCACTGGGATTTTGCTGGCCCTGAAAGGGGCCTTCTTTGCGAGCTTCCCATCTATGAAATGATTCTCGGGGACATTTGCAGCACGGCACAGCCTGGTGACCAGTGAAGGGAAGTAGAACCCTTTGACTATCTCAGGAGATCTGATGAACATTTCATCGTGGATTAGCTTGGCCACATCGAAGTCATGACGGTTAAAACACCAAACCGCCACTGCACGAGGTGTATTTATATCAGTAGTGTTGCTGGAGGGCAGCAGTTAGCTACAGATGATGGTAAGCCAGCATTTAGCTTCCCAACTAAGATATTGGGAGTTCAGAGTGATGCCATGCTTTATCCATATGGGCTCCCTTCCCAAATAGATTGACCGAACAATGAGTTTCCAAGTGACAGGTGGTGTCTGGTGGGTTTGGTAGTAATACTCCGCTCCTGAGAAGACCGATAACCGGTATGCTCGGAGTATTGCTTCAAGAGAAGCATTTACCCATGTTCTTCTGATTGTGACCACCCGGTTGGCGTGTTTCGGGCAATTCGCATAGAATTCCCGGACCATCAAAATATTCGCCTCCTCCGTTTCCTCAAAGAAGACGTCCAACTGGCGTCTCCTCAATTCATGGAAAATTTCTGGGCATTCACTCTGCAGGGCGGCCCTGTCAATAGGTACCTCATGCACCATCTTCCGGGCTGCCTTTGCTTCAAATCTTTCCTCAGCAGCCTTCGAGACAAACCGAGTAGAGTCAAACTGGCTTGTACTAGCCTGGGTTTTGCGTTTCCTGGATTGAGACATGGTACCTGACACAACAAGGTTTATTGTCAGAGAGGGTTCAATTTGTGTGACCGCCAGGTGATTACTCAGACTTCACCACCACGATGGTCACATTACCACTCTTTAGCTCACTATGGCAATTTTTCAAACACGTGGTGTGCATAGATCTAGACATGCATATGTTAGCCTATAGTAGTACAAACTCTCCCCAATGTCAACCACAATCCTCTACTAACATCAACCCACTAACATGATTTTCACCCAACAACACCAAATCTTACCACCAAGTCACACTAAGTTAATTTACAAAAAAAAAAAAAAATTGTTTGTACCTAGATATGGTGGAGATATACCATNGAAGAGAGAGAAACTTGGTGGTTGAGGGTAGTTGAGATGAGGGAAGAGAGTGGTGAGTTTGGGGTAGGAGAATGAGAGAAGGGAGGAGGGGAACGTTGGGGGAAGAAGAGAGAATGAGAAGGGGTTGTGTTAAGTTAGGGTTGGGATATGGGGAATAGATGTGGGGTAGAGGGGGATTGGGAAGTAATAAGGGAAAAAAAATTATATAATAAAAATTGAAAAATTAAAAAAATACCCGAAATAATTAGAAAACTTACCTGTGCGCGATGGGGTTTGCCGCGGTCGGGCCGCGGTCAACCGCGGCCGCGCCGTGGTCAACCGCGGCGACCGCGACCGCGGTGAAGGGAGGGGTGGAGAAACAGAAAACCCATGATCTGCCGCGGTCGTGGTGAGCCAAGCCAGAACAGTTGCTTCCTACCGCGGTCGACCGCGGTGACGGTATTCCGATATTTGTTTTTTTTTAAACCACATTTTTACCTTACCGGAGTTGTGACTTGACCCTATCTTCTCCCAATATGCACTCATAGTGCCCTGTACACTAGTAAATGGGTTAGTGACATCTACATCAATTACAACAACAACACAAAAGAGAAAAGAACAGAAAATCATGGGTTGCCTCCCATGAAGCTCCTGATTTAACATCGCGACACGACGCAAACTCTTGTCATTACTCCTCATTTGTGTATTGGGGCTCCTCCAGAGTTATCACCACAGTGTACCTTTTTATTCACTCATACCAAGGTACTGTTTCAACCTTTGTCCATTCATTGTGAATTTGTTCGTCCCATCTTATGATTCGATCTATACAGCTCCACTTGGGAACCTTTGCACTACTTTGAACGGACCTGACCATCGGGACTTCAACTTACCTGGGAATAATCTCAATCTTGAGTTATATAGTAGCACTAATTCGCCAGGTTTGAAGTTTCGATCCAAGATGTACTTGTCATGCATCAATTTTATCCTTTCTTTATACAATTGAGCACTCTCGAATGTGTGGAACCGGAATTCTTCAAGCTCATGCAACCCATTGACTCTATTAGTGCCCGCTGTTTCCATGTCGAAGTTCAACTGCCTCAGCGCCCACATTGCTTTATGTTCGAGCTCAACTAGAAGGTGACATGCCTACCAAACACCAACTTGTAAGGTGACATACCAATTGGAGTTTTAAAGGCTGTGCGATATGCCCACAATGCATCGTCCAACTTCATGACCCAATCCGTTCTTGTTGCATTCACTATTTTTGAGACGACACTTTTGATTTCCCTATTGGACACTTCAACCTGCCCGCTTGTTTGTGGGTGGTACGGTGAGTCTCCAACAAGCGTGCAAACGCTCTATTGCAGAAGTGAGATCCACCATCGCTGATTATGGCCCCCGGGGGGGGGGGGGGGGGGGCCCAAAAGGGGGNTGTTTTTCTTTAGGAAATTGGTCAACCCCTTTGCATCATTGGTTGGGAGAGCAACTGCTTCGACCCACTTCGAGACATAGTCAATGGCCACCAGTATATACTTGTTACCATAAGAGCTGACAAATGACCGCATGAAGTCGATTCCCCACACGTCAAATACTTCCACCTCTTGAATTGTGGTCATTGTCATCTCATGATGACGGGATATGTTGCCCGTCTTTTGACATTCATCATAGCTTTTGACCCAGGCATGAGCATCCTTGAACAATGTAGGCCAGTATAGTCCTGATTCTAGTACCTTTGCTGCTGTCCGGACTCCTCCAAAGTGTCCCCCATATGGCGAAGCATGACAGGCCTGCAAAATAGAGGGTTGATCTTGCTCGGGGATACACCGCCGGATCATGTTATCAACACATATTTTGAATAATAAAGGCTCATCCCAATAATAGTCACGACAATCCCAGAAAAACTTTTTCTTTTGAATCGAGGAGAAATCGTGCGGTACTATACCACATGCCAAGTAGTTAGCAATATCAGAATACCATGGTGCCTCCTCCATTGTCATTGCCAGTAATTGCTCAGTCGGGAAAGTCTCGATGATATCTCCAACCTCTTCTCTCTTTTCTGCTCCTTCCAACCCTGAGAGGTGGTCTGCCACTTGGTTGTCTATCCCCTTCCGGTCATGAATTTCCAGGTCAAACTCTTGTAGCAACAGAATCCAGCGAATCAGGCGGGGATTTGACTCCTTCTTTGCTATCAAGTACCTAATGGCTGCATGGTCAGTATAAATAATAACTTTTGAGCCAATCAAATATGACCTGAATTTGTCGAAGGAAAACACTACATCGAGCATTTCCGTTTCAGTGACCGTGTAGTTCAACTGTGCACCACTAAGCGTCCTGCTTGCATAGAAAATGGGGTGCATAATTTTCTCCTTGCGCTGCCCCAAGACCGCTCCTATCGCATAATCGCTAGCATCGCACATCAGTTCAAATGGTTTCTCCCATTCGGGTGCAACAATGATGGGTGCGGTCACCAGTCTCTTCTTCAGCTCCTCAAATGCCAACCTGCTAAAATCAGAAAACATAAAGTGCTGGTTTTTTTCAAGAAGCTTACATAAAAGGGTTAGCAATTTTTGAAAAATCCTTGATGAAACGCCTGTAGAATCCGACGTTCCCAAGGAAACTCCTCACTGCTTTCACTGAAGTAGGTGGTGGTAGCTTCTCAATCACGTCAACTTTTGCATAGTCTACTTCAATCCCCTTTTTGGACACTCTATGTCCCAGCACTATTCCTTCTTGTACCATAAAATGACACTTCTCCCAGTTCAACACAAGTTTGTTTCCACACATCGTTTGAGCACCCTTTTGAGGTTATGGAGACGATCTTCGAATGAATCTCCTACCACGGAGAAATCATCCATAAACACCTCCATAATGTCTTCGACCATGTCGGTAAAGATGGCTAACATACACCGCTGGAATGTGGCCGGTGCATTGCAAGGCCAAAGGGCATTCTCCGAAAGGAAAAGATGCCATACAGACATGTAAAGGACGTTTTTTCTCTATCTTCCGGGGCTATTGAGATTTTATTGTACCCCAAGTATCCGTCCAAGAAACAAAAGTGGGATCGCCCAACTAACCCGTCTAACATCTGGTCAATGAATGGCAAGGGGAAATGGTCCTTTCGGGTGGCTGCGTTTAGTTTCCTATAATCCATGCAGATCCACCACCCGATGACTGTATGAGTTGAGATCAACTAGTTTTTTTTCATTTTGTACAACAATCATTCTGCCCTTTTTCGGTACACACTGGATGAGGCTCACCAAATTGCTGTCAGAAATGGGAAAGATGATGCCCGCGTCCAGCCACTTAATCACCTCCTTTTTCACTACCTCTTTCATGTTGGGGTTCAACCTTCGTTGATGTTCCCTAGAAGGTTTGTGCCCTTCTTCCATAAGAATCTTGTTCATGCAGAAGGCCGGGCTGATACCTTTTATGTCTGCCATGGTTCAACCAATGGCAGTTTTGCACTCTTGCAACACTTTTAGTAATTGTTCAACCTGCACATCTAGCAAACCAAATGATATGATCACAGGTAAAGTAGAGTTGGGACCCAAGAAGGCATACCTGAGGTGGGCTGGAAGTGGCTTCAGCTCCAGTTGTGGTGGTGTCTCAATTAATGGTTTTGCAGGTAGTGGGGCTCTTTCTTCTAAATAGTGGGGCTCAAATCGGGGTTCCCTCTTCCAAAATACTTGGACTTCGAGTGCCATAACCCACTCTGCCAACCCTTCTCCATCCATTTCCTCTAAATTTGTCAAACAGGCTCCCAATGGATCTTTGGCATTAAGGGTCTCATATTCATCATATAGGATCACATCCACCGCCTCCAATAGGGAGCAATTTGCATATTCACTAGGTCTCCTCATGGATTGTTGGATGTTGAATATCACTTCTTCATCGTTCAACCTCATTTTTAATTCCCCAGTCTCGCAATCAATCAATGCTCTCCTAGTGGCTAAAAATGTCGTTCCCAAAATGATGGGAATCCCCTCGTCTACTTGGTAGTCTAGAATGAAAAAGTCCGTAGGGAATACAAACTTCCCCACTTGTACCAGCACATCATCAAGAATCCCTGTCGGTCTTTTAACTATGCGGTTAGCCAGTTGCAACAGCATAGAAGTCGACCTAGCTCTGCCAATGCCCAATTTTGTGTATATTGCCAAAGGCATCAAGTTTATGGTGGCTCCTAAGTCACACAATGATTTTGCAAAAACATAACTCCCAATGGTACATGGAATGGTGAAGCTACCCGGATCAGACATCTTTTGAGCCATGGGTCTAGTCACTACCGCATTGCATGTCTGTGTCAGTCACTATGGACAGGTCCTGAAAATCAAATTTCTGCGACATCAGGTCTTTCATCATCTTTGCATAGCCTGACATTTCCCTCAAAGCATCCATTAAAGGAATATTCAATTGAATCTAATGAAGCATCTCCATAAATTTCCTGTATTGATCCTCTTTCTTTTGTTTTGCCAATCTCTGAGGGAATGGTGCAGGCATCACTTTTTGTCCACTGCTTGCTGGCTGTTCTTTGTTGGAATTTTATGGCACAAGAGGAGCCACTTGTTCTGCAACTTGTTCACTTTCTTTGGCCTTACCCTTTTCAACCTGGGCTTGTTCAACCACCACTTTAGTGAGTTCTGCTGATTCATCTATCTCGACTGGAACTAGAGTGGCTGGCGTAGTCTCTCTTCTGGGTTGAGCAACCTCTTGCACCCTGTCTAAATCTCTCCAACTCCGGACACTGACTGCCATCAGCTGATTAGGGTTTTGCTCCTTTGGGTTGATATTTGTGTCGGCCGACAATGCTCCCTGGGGGCGGTTATTTAAGGCCATGGACAACTGCCCCAGTTGAGTTTCAATCCCCTTAATTGCTGAATCATGTGCTGCCAACTTTACTTGCATCTTACCATTCGTTCCAATGAGTTGCTGCAGCATACCCTTGATCTCCACCATGTTGCTGTCTTGCTGCTGATGAGGTGGTTAGTATGTCAGCTGTTGCTGGTGTTGCTGCTGATAGCCCTGTTGTCTCTGATATGGAACCACTTGGCCTTGTGGCCGTACACCTCTAGGTTGTGGTATATTAGGTCTGTACTGCTGGTTGGGTGCTGGCCCCCACTGTTGTCCTCCTTGCCTCTGACCCCCAAAGTTGTTAAAATAATTCATATCTTCTTTAAGACCCTGGTTGTCACCTTCTCCACTCCATGAACACACATAAGATTGATTGATGCAAGGGATACACAGTCCTCTATTTGTTGTATCAATGATATGCAATTGCTTTGTACCCATCTCGTCAATCTTCTTCATCAGTATACTCATCTGAGTCATGAGTGTGGCTATGTTCTCTGCATGTGAATTATTTAGGTCAAGAGGAACTTAATGCACTATTGGTGTCAGGGTCGTACCTTTCATCATCCATCCTGAATACTGAGCCATCTTGTCAAGGACTTTGCACTCAGTAAATATCTTGCTCAGAAAAGAACCCCCAGCCGAAGCGTCTACATTTGCTTTCAAATTATCCGCTAGCCCCATGTAGAATCTCTGGCCGAGCATCTGGTCTGGAATACCATGGTGAGGACACTTCACTAGCATCCCTTTGAATCTTTCCCAAGTTTCCTGCAAAGTCTCAGTGGGCTTCTTCTTGTACTGCAATATCTCATCAATCTGTCTTGCAGTCTTGCTGGGAGGGTAGAACTTATTCAGGAACTGCTTGACTAATTCCTCCCACGTGGAAATGGAGTTTATTGGGAGTTAATTTTCAGCCAAATCTGAGCTTCCCCAGTTACTGAGAAAGGGAACAGTAGAAACTTGATGGATTCCGGGGTCATCTTTGGCTGCCTTTGGGTCACACAAATCGACAGAAAAGTTTTCAGGTGTTGTTGAGGATCTTCAATGTGTGACCCGGAGAATAATCCCTTATTCTGCAGAAGATGCAGCATATTGTTGGTGATGTGGAATGTCTCCGCTTGTATTTGGGGTACAGCAATGGCGGTGGCCAGGTTGTCAGTTATTGGTTGTGCCCAATCAGCACCTTCTGGCACAAGATGTGCCACCACTCCATCGTCTGGTACAAGAGGTACCCGGTTGTTTGCGTTGACGTTATCCACGTTTTCCATTTCAAGTTTCGTAAGTGCTTGTCCTTCTTGTTAGCACGGTTTAATGCCCGTAATGTTTTTTCAGGGTCTGAGAGTCCTTCAAGAAGTTCACCAGTCCTCGAAGAGTTTCTAGGCATACACCTGCATCACACAAGAATTAAAACGTGAGAAGTTCAATGAAAAATTATTTAACACCGTAGAAAATTGAGCTAAACTAATAATTCTAGCGATACTTCTAAGTTGTAACAAATAACGCCGTTGGTACGCCGCAACGGTGCCAAAATTTGATCACGCCCAACTATGCCTTATAAAAGACAAAGCGGTCGTTGCAAATATAATCCGGTTTAAAGTCCGGAGTCGAATCCTCAGGGAACTAACCTACCTATTACAACTCTCAGTGATGCTAATGTAAGCTCAGACAATTTCCGGGGTGCAGTATTTTTATCAATAATTGTTTTGATTTATTAACTAAAGGGAATGATATTAAAAACTAACAATATTTAATATTAAAGATAACTCAACAGTAGAAACATCTAGGGAAGGGATTTCCCCAATTGCTAGACTAATTCTGACTCTTTTTCTATACTCTCACCGTGTTACTCTATGAGGATTATGAGCTATGGGTTACTGCAATTATCTCTCGATCAAATACAGTAATTTTACTAAAGCATTCTCTCGAACTACTCTAGCTGATAATTTATGTAGCTCTAGTTTATCTCACCAAAGTTTCGTTATCTCTAACCCCACTTTTAAATTCAAGTAATGAATATCTTCAATTACCGAAAAGTGGTGTTGTTCAACAATAATTTAACCTGGTATTCTTTCTCAAGAAACACCAAGAACTTAGACACGATTAATCAAGGGCCCATTCAATTAATCACCATACAAATCATAGTTGAACAATCTTAGATTAAACCCGGATTATAACAATATTAAGTCAAAACTTCATCTAACAATTGGTTCCATCAACCCTAGACGGATGGTTTAACTACTCATGCTAAAACACAAAGAAAGCATAAAATAATTCATAATCCCCAAAATATTAACAAAAGATGGAGAATAGAAAAACTCGAATTGTAGCCTGGTCTTCTCACACTTGTTCTTGCCTCCAAAGTGAGTCTAAAAACAAGCTTAACCTTCCTTGGATAAGTTTATAGGGTTTAAATATGGCTAGGCTAATTTCTCCCATTTTTGCACTTAAGTCCCTGCATTTTCTGGGCTCTTTCCAGATCTACCGCGGCCGCGGAAGAATGCGGCGCGGCCGTGGTGGTTTGCATAATTACCTCATATTGTTTTTTCCACCGCGTTCCAGCCGCGGTCGACCGCGGTCGCGGTGGGCTCCACTCCAACCATCTTCGCCTTTTTCTTGCTTCTTTTCACTCGGGTTCTTCTCGATTGGCCTTATATTCCCTCCAAATGCTCCAAAGTGTCTTCCATCCTGGATTATTTCCTGCAAAGCATAAAAATACTATTTAGAGCATTTTGTTATCATTTTTGCACTTAAAACAACACGAAAGTATGGTTCATTAGGAATGAAAATAGCGTCTATATAGCCTACTATCATGTACATGTAATCGAACAACACGTATAGCAAATAAATTACCAAGTCCTATAGGCATGTTATCTACCTATTTATCATGCAAATATTAAATTCTACCCATTTTCCCTTTTTACTAACACCCCAATTGTTTATACAAAAGTTATTACAAGCCCAATAATGAGTAAAAATAAAAATGTTACACAACAGTGACAATAGGCCAGTAGGCTCAACATGAAACACCCCGCATTGTCTGGGCCTTCAATAACTCCCACACAACATGCCCAGGCCTCTAATATGGGCCATATCCAACACACAGCCCCAGAATCCATAAAGGAGCCCAAAGTCAATTTATTCAACCATAGTGTCACGACCCAAATCCCAATCCAGGTCATGATGGCGACCAACACTGTTGTCAGGCAAGCCAACACTAATTACCTAGTGAATCTAGTTTGATTTCTATTAAATCCTTCCCTTATTTCAAAAAAATAATTTAGCCACTACGCAAGGAACATAACACATAGTAGGGCAATCAAGTTACGAAGACCAAGAGTTAACTTTAATTAATTACATCACCAAAAGAATAGTCTACCAATGTGTGTGCCAGGAACTAGTGTCACAAGTCTACATGTATCTAGTAGAGTAGAATCAAAAGAAATAAAGGTCTATCCTACCGTCTGAGAGGATATAGATAGAAATAGCAAAAGAAAGACTCCAGGGTGCTGCTGAATGCCATCAGGAGAAGCAGCTCACCGTGAAGCCTCAACCTAGTGCAATCAAGGACGAGCTCCAGACTGATAACCAGATGCACCTGCCTCAGAACCTGTACAATTAAGAACAGAAGCGTAGCATGAGTACATAGAGAATATGTACCAGTAAGTATCCAGTCTAATCTCGAAGAAGTAGTGATGAGAGGTCGACTTGACACTTACTAGGGTCAAAATAATACGTTTAAATATAAGGCTAGGCAAGAATGGCAAACTATGAATAAGTAGTAAAGGCAGGAACATCAAATCTCCCTACAGATATCCTTATATGTCGAATTCCTTACCGTACAGGTTGCTAATTCATTTTCCAGGGTAATTAACAGCCACAGAAATACTAAACAATTAGCAAGTACATAACATGCCGCGAACGTACGGCCGATCCAACGAAATAACAAATGTGCATTGACGGAGGGTCGAACGACGCGAACCATAGATGCATCTATTACCCCCGCTCGGGAATCGTACATGCGACACGGTCAAAATAAATAATAGAGTTATCCCGCTCGTGAATTAAACATGCGACTCAGGTAATCATATATACACACATTCAACAAAACAATCAGGGGTTTATTTGGGAATATTCTTCCAAGGAAAAACCAATAAATTAAATAATGATAGGTGACCTTCTTAGATATCCATTTAAATAATTCGATGATGCCAAGAAATTCTAAATTTATCATTTAGATTACAAGATACGGCATGTAGATCATGCTTATGGATCCTAAACTCCCCCGACATAAACATAATAGTAGCTATGCACGGACTCTCGTCACTTCGTGCGTGCGTAGCCCCCCACAAATAGTAGCATATAATTCGTTATTTCACCTACGGGGACAATTCCCTCTTACTAGGTTAGAAAGGATACTTACCTCATTTCAAGCCGGCTTCCCGGGTCAAGAATGCGCCCGAATCTCCAAATTCGCCGCCCAAGAATTTGAAACTAGCCACACATTATATAAATAAATCAATCTATGTTCAAAAGTCCAAAATTCTCCTATTTAAATGGTTATCCCAACCTAGTTTGCAAAATTCTAAAATATACCCCGTGGCCCACATGTTCGGATTCCGGAAATTTTCAAGGGAAATAGTTACCCATAACCTAAGGATCAATATTATATAGTTTTTTCATGATTCCATAACAAATTTCTTGTTTAAATCTTATTTTTCTCAAAGCCCTAAGTTTTTATTCTAAACCCATTATTTCCACAATTTTTGTGTGTTAATCTACCCAAAACTCAAGTATAAATCTCACTTTTAAGTAGGAATTAACTTACCTCACGATGCTAGGTCGAATCTCCCCTTTGAAAGCTCCCCAAATCGTTCAAATGTGAAAGAAATGGCCTAAAAATGTCTAAGTCCCGCATTTAAAACAACTTCACTGCCTCCAGGACTTTCACACCTACGGCTCGAGGACCGCACCTGCGGTCTCGCATCTGCGAGCCAGTGCTCGCTCCTGCGGAAGAGGAGAAGAAAGCCAGGGGTCGCACCTGCAGAACGGAGCCCGCACATGCGGCTGCGCTTCTGCGGGAAAAGGCCCGCTCCTGCAGAAATTGGGCAGCTCCTCTAAGGCCGCACCTGCGAGGCTTCGACCGCTTCTGCGGTCTCGCACCTGCGGCTGGTCCTTCGCAGGTGCGGTCGCACCAGATCTGATGCACCAGCAGCTCTTTTAGAGCTTGGTTTGCCTTGCGCGATGTACGAATGGCATCCGGGCCCACCAGAGGCCCCGTCCAAATATACCAACAAGTTATAAATCATAATACGGACTCGCTCGAGCCTTTGGAACGTCCGAAACAACACTAAATCCATGAATCATACCCGAAAACCAACTAAATCCAACTTAAGAACTTTAAGTTCTTGAATTCTCTTTCAACATGCCGAAACATGCCTATACTACTCGGAATGACACCAGATTTTGCATGCAAGTCATAAATGACATGACAGAACTATTCCCGGTCTCGAAATTCCGTTCGGACCTCGATAACAGAAAAACACGTTCCAAACCTCAATTTTGAATTTAAAGAATCATATTCCATTATTTGGCGTCGAAACGCTCCCTGGACATCCAAAACCCGTTCCGAATATACGCCCAAGTCCGAAATCATCATACGAACCTACTGAAACTTTCAAATCTCGATTCTGGGGTCATTTACTAAAAATATTGACCGAATTCAAACTTGGCCTTTAAGGCCAACCTTAAGGAACTAAGTGTTCCTATACCACCCCAAACTCCTCCAAATCCCGAACCAACCATCCCCGCAAATTATAAATCAGCAAAAGCAAATATGGGAAGTCTCATTTAGGGGCACGGGGTTATAGAACACTAAACGACTGGTCGGTTCGTTACATTCTCCACCTCTTAAACAAACGTTCGTCCTTGAACGGGTCTAGAATGATACTTGGAGTGCTGAATAAGTGTGGGTATCTGCTCCGCATGTCCTCCTCGGAATCCCAAGCCGCCTCCTCGACTGATTGGCCCCTCCACTGGACCTTTACGGCGGAAACCCTCTTGGACCTCAACTGGAGATCCTGCATGTCAATGATAGAAACTGGCTCCTCCTCATAACCCAATCTCCCGTCTAGCTAAATGGTGCCGAAGTCTATCACGTGAAAGAAGTCGGCGTGGTGCCTCCGGAGCATGGACACATGAAAGATCGGATGAAATCCTGATAAACTGGGAGGTAAGCTCATAAGCAACCTCCCCAACTCGCCTCAACAACTCAAATAGACCTATAAACCTTGGGCTCAACTTGCCATTCTTTCCAAACCTCATAATACCCTTCATCGGCGAGACTTTCAACATGACCTTCTCGCTGACCATAAATGATACATCACGCGCCTTCTGATCCGCGTAACTCTTCTGTCTGGACTGTGCTGTGCGAAGCCTCCCCTGGATCAACTTTACTTTCTCCAAGGCATCCTTCACCAGGTCAGTGCCATATAACTTAGCCTCGCCAGGCTCAAACCACCTGATGGGAGAACGACATCGCCGACCATACAAGGTCTCAAATGGAGCCATCTCAATGCTGGACTGATAACTGTTATTATATGCAAACTCGGCCAAAGGCAAGAACTGGTCCCACTATTCTCCAAAGTCAATCACACATGCCTTGAGCATGTCCTCCAATATCTGAACAGTCCTTTCCGACTGCCCTTCGGTCTGAGGATGGAATGCTGTGCTGAGCTCTATCCGGGTGCCTAACTCACTCTGTACTGCTCTCCAGAAGTGCGAGGTGAACTGAGGACCTCGATCTGATATAATGGACACAGGCACACTGTGCAACCGAACTATCTCCCAAATGTAGATCTGGGCCAACCTGTTTGAAGTATAGGTAGTAACTACTGGAATGAAATGTACCGACTTGGTCAACCTGTCCATAATAACCCAAACCGCATCAACCTTCCGCAAGGTCCGAGGCAACCCAACTACGAAGTCCATAGTGATGCACTCCCATTTCCACTCAGTTATAGGCATCTGCTGAAGTAGGCCTCCTGGCCTCTGGTGCTCATACTTGACCTGCTGGCAATTTAGACATCTAGCCACATACTCCACTATGTCCTTCTTCATCCGCCTCCACCAGTAGTGCTGCCTCAGGTAACGATACATCTTCGTAGCACCAGGGTGAATATAATACCGGGAACTGTGTGCCTCATCTAGAATCCTCTCCCTCAGGCCGTCAACATTAGGAACACATAAGCGACCCTGAAGTCTCAAAACACCATCCTCTCCAATGGAAACCTCCTTGGCACCACCTTGCAACACTGTCTCCCGGAGAACTGCCAAGTGCGGATCATCAAACTGCCGAGCCTTGATCTCCCCCATTAATGAAGACTGAGCAACAACACGTGCAAGAACTCGGCTGGTCTCTAAAAGGTCCAACCTCACCAGACGATTAGCCAAGGAATGAATGTCCAAAGCTAGAGGTCTCTTCTCTGCTGAAATGAAAGCCAAGCTACCCATACTCTCCGCCTTTTTGCTTAAGGTATCTGCAACCACATTCGCCTTGCCCGGATGATAAAGAATAGTGATGTCATAATCCTTCAATAACTCGATCCATCTACGCTGCCTCAAATTAAGATCCTTCTGCTTGAACAAGTGCTGCAAACTGCGGTGGTCTATATAAACCTCACAAGGTACCCCATACAAGTAGTTCCTCCAAATCTTAAGAGCATGAACAATCTTCGCCAACTACAAATCGTGCACAGGGTAATTCTTCTCATGAACCTTCAGCTGACGTGAAGCATATGCAATAACTCGCCCCTCCTGCATCAATATACATCCCAAACCAACGCGTGAAGCGTCGCAATAAACTGTATACATCCCCGAACCGGAAGGCAACACTAGAATTGGTGCCGTGGTCAAGGCTGTCTTGAGCTTCTGGAAGCTCGCCTCACACTCATCGGACCACCGGAATGGGGCACCCTTCTGGGTCAATCTAGTCAGAGGGGCTACAATGGATGAAAAACCCTCCACAAACCGGCGATAATAACCTGCCAGTCCTAAGAAGCTCATGATCTCTGTCGTTGAAGTAGGGAGTGGCCAACTCTGAACTGCCTCAATCTTCTTAGGATCCACCTTGATACCCTCTCCGGATACCACATGTCCCAAGAATGCCACAGAATCTAACCAGAACTCACACTTAGAGAACTTAGCGTACAACTTTTGTTCTCGCAAGGTCTGGAGCACCACTCTCAAATGCTGCTCGTGCTCCCTCAGGCTGCATGAGTAAATTAGAATGTCATCAATGAAGAAAATAACAAAAGAATTAATATAAGGCCTGAACACCCTGTTCATCAAATCCATAAATGCTGCAGGGGCATTAGTCAAGCCAAAGGACATCACCAGGAACTCATAATGACCATATCTCGTACAGAAGGTAGTCTTCGGAACGTTCGGGTCCCGAATCTTCAGCTGATGGTACCTTGATCTCAAGTCAATCTTAGAAAACACTCGAGCACCCTGCAACTGGTCAAACAAATCATCGATACGCGGTAATTGGTACTTTTTCTTGATGGTGACTTTGTTCAAATGGCGGTAGTCAATACACATTCGTATAGTCCCATCCTTCTTTTTCACAAATAACACTGGAGCACCCCAAGGCGATACACTCGGTATGATAAACCCCTTAGCTAACAACTCCTGAAGCTGTTCTTTCAATTCCTTCGGAGCCATACGGTATGAAGGAATAGATATAGGCTGGGTGCCTGGAGCTAAGTCAATGCAAAAATCAATGTCACGATCCGGTGGCATGCCTGGAAGGTCTGAAGGAAATACATCAGCAAATTCTTGAACTACTGGCACTGAATCAATCATCGGAGACTCCACGGTGGTGTCCCGCACATAAGCAAAATAATCTAAACAACCCTTCTCGAACATACGTCGAGCCTTCAGGAAAGAAATAACCCGACTGGCTGCACTGACTTAGGAACCTCTCCACTCCAATCTCGACAACTCAGGCATGGCTAGAGTAACCGTCTTGGCATGGCAATCTAGGACAGCGTGATAAGGGGATAACCAATCCATGCCTATGATGACCTCAAAATCAGTCATATCAAGTAATAGGAGGTCCACTCTAGTCTCGAACCCATAAAATGTAACCACACAGGACCGATAAATTCGGTCCACAACCACAGAATCGCCCACAGGAGTGGACACATGAATAGGAGTACCCAAGGACTCACGAGGAATATCCAGGAAATGAGCAAATAGGACTGATACATATGAATAAGTGGATCTTGGATCCAATAATATCGATGCATCCCTACCGCATATCGAAATAATACTTGTGATCACGGTATCTGTGGCCACTGCATCTGGTCTGGCCGGGAACACATAGAATCTGATTGGAGCTGGCCGAGCTCCCTCCGTCTGGCCTCCACCTCTAGGACGACCTCTACTAGTCTGCCCTCCACCACTGGGTGGTCGGACTGCTGGTGCCGTAACCACGGGCTGGTGACTCTACTGTACTGCCTTGCCCCAAAGCCTGGGACAAGTCCTCTTTACGTGACCTAGATTCCCACACTCATAGCAGCCTCTCAATACCATAGCTTGCTGCCTTGAAGAAGAACCCTAAATAGATGGAGAGAGGTATGAACTCTATTGCATAGCACTGAAATAAGAGCCGGAAGATCCCTGATGACCAGAATACCCGCTGGAGGAACCCTGAATGGCTGGGGGCCGATATGAACTCTCCGACATCGTGCTGAAATAAGGCCTCGCCGGAGCACCTCGAGGAGGTGGTGGGGGTGCTGAATATGGAGGCCTACTATCTGGCCCCTAACAAACTGACCTCTGCCCCTAGCTGGAGCACCTCTGAAATCCCCAGAAAATTGAGCTCTCTTATCCTGCTGTCCCTGCTCTCTGCTCCTCGATCGATAGCCCTCAATCCTGCGAGAAATCTCCACTACAAGCTGATAAGGAGTCCCCATCTCCACCTCTCAGGCCATGTTGGCCCTAATACCTGAGTGCAACCCAGCTACAAATCTCCGCACTCTATCTGCATTAGTAGGAAGTATCATAAGTACATGACGAGACAGCTCAGAAAACCTAGCCTCGTAGTCGGTCACTGACATATGATCCTGCTCTAGCTGCTCAAATTGATACCACAACTCTTCCCTCTCAGAGGGTGGAATATACCTGTCTAGGAATAGCTGAGTGAACTGATCCCAAGTGATAGGAGGAGAATCCGACGGTCATCCAAGAATATAAGACTGCCACCATCTACGGGCCCTGCCCTCTAGCTGGAAAGTGGTGAAGTCTACTCCATGGGACTCCAGTATCCTCATGCTGTGCAGTATGTCCCTGCATCTGTCAATAAAATCCTGAGCATCCTCATGAGGCTCGCCTCCGAAGACCGGAGGGTGCAGTCTGGTCCATCTGTCTAATAGCTTATGCGGATCACCATCCACAGCTAGTCTAGGCTCAGGTGCTGCTGCTGCTATTGGCTGAACCCTACCCGCAGGTAGTGTACCCGGGGTCTGATAAACTACAACTGCATGTCCTGCGGCCTGGGAAGTAGGGGTCTGTGCTCCCCCTCCTTCCTGAGATGTGGCCGGGTCCGCTGGAAATAAACCAGCTTGAGTCATAGTATCCATGAACCGCATCATACGGCCCATGACCTCCTGAAATCCCGGCGCCGTCATGAAGTCCAACGGGACAGGGTCTGCTGCGGGCGCCTCGCCCTGCTTCTTAGTGATAGGATCCTCCGCTGGATCCACTAGAGGTGCAACTGGGGCAGCTCTGGGACGCCATCGTCCCCTACCTCGGGCCGGTGCCTTACCCCGACCTCTGCCACAACCTCTGAAGGCGTGGGTAGCGGCCCCTCCTGGGTCTAGAATATCGGCTGTGCGCGTCCTCACCATCTGCGAGAGAATAGAAGAGTGAGATTTAGCATACCATCAACTACACGATAGAAGATGAATAAAAAGAGATTTCCTAACACCCTATAGCCTCCCGAAGATAAATACAGACGTCTCCGTACCGATCTGAAGACTATATCGGGTTTTCCTGTGACTCGTGAGACCTACGTGAACCTAGTGCTCTGATACCATGTTGTCACAACCCAAATCCCAATCCAGGTCGCGATGGCGCCCAACACCGTTGTCAAGCAAGCCAACACTAATTACCTAGTGAATCTAGTTTGATTTCTATTAAATCCTCCCCTTATTTCAAAAAAAATAATTTAGCCACTACGCATGGAACATAACACATAGTAGGGCAATCAAGTTATGAATACCAAGAGTCAACTTTAATTTATTACATCACCAAAAGAATAGTTTACCAATGTGTGTGCCAGGAACTAGTGTCACAAGTCTACATGTATCTAGTAGAGTAGAATCAAAAGAAATAAGGTCTATCCTACTGTCTAAGAGGATATAGATAGAAATAGCAAAAGAAATACTCCAGGGTGCTGCTGAATGCCATCAGGAGAAGCAGCTCACCGTGAAGCCTCAACCTAGTACAATCAAGGACGAGCTCCGGACTGATACCCAGATGCACCTGCCCCAAAACCTGTACAATTAAGTACAGAAGCGTAGCATGAGTACATAAACAATATGTACCCAGTAAGTATACAGTCTAATCTCGAAGAAGTAGTGACGAGAGGTCGACTTAACACTTACTAGGGTCAAAATAATACGTTTAAATATAAGGTTAATCAATAATGGCAAATTATGAATAAGTAGTAAAGGCATGAACATCAGATCTCCCTACAGATATCCTTATATGTCGAATTCCTTACCGTATAGGTTGATAATTCATGTTCCAGGGTAATTAACAGTTAAACAACCACAGAAATACTAAACAATCAGCAAGTACATAATATGCCGCGAACGTACGGCCGATCCAACAAAATAATAAATGTGCATTGCCGAAGGGTCGAACGACATGAACCATAGATGCATTTATTACCCCCGCTCGCGAATTGTACATGCAACGCAGTCAAAATAATTAATAGAGTTACCCCGCTCGCGAATTATACATGCGACTCAGGTACTCATATATACACACATTCAGCAGAAAAATAGGGGTTTATTTGGGAATATTCTTCCAAGGAAAAACCAATAAATTAAATAATTATAGGTGACCTTCTTAGATATCCATTTAAATAATTCAACGATGCCAGGAAATTCTAAATTTATCATTTAGATTACAAGATACGGCACGTAAAGCATGCTTGTGGATCCTAAACTCCCCCGACATAAACATAATAGTAGCTACGCACGGGCTCTCGTCACTTCGTGCGTGCGTAGCCTCCCACAAATAGTAGCATATAATTCGTTATTCACCTACGGGGACAATTCCCTCTTACAAGGTTAGAAAGGAGACTTACCTTGTTTCAAGCCTACTTCCCGGGTCAAGAATGCGCCCATATTTCCAAATTCGCCGCGCAAGATTTTGAAACTAGCCACACATTATACAAATAAATCAATCTATGTTCAAAAGTCCAAAATTCTCCTATTTAAATGGTTATCCCAACCTAGTTTGCAAAATCCTAAAATACACCTCCGGGCCCACATGTTCGGATTCTGAAAATTTCAAGGGAAATAGTTACCCATAACCTAAGGATCAATATTATATAGTTTTTGCATGATTCCATAACAAATTTCTTGTTTAAATCTTATTTTTCTCAAAACCCTAAGTTTTTATTCTAAACCCATGATTTCCACAATTTTTGTGTGTTAATCTACCCTAAACTCAAGTATAAATCTCACTTTTAAGTAGGAATTAACTTACCTCACGATGCTAGGTCGAATATTCTCTTTGAAAGCTCCCCAAATCGTCCAAATGTGAAAGAAATGGCCTAAAAATGTCTAAGTCCCGCATTTAAAACAACTTCACTGCCTCCAGCACTTTCGCACCTGCGGCTCGAGGACCGCACCTACGGTCTCGCATCTGCGAGCCAGTGCTCGCACCTGCGGTAGAGGAGAAGAAAGCCAGGGTTCGCACCTGCGGAACAGAGCCCGCACCTGCGGCTCCGCTTCTGCGAAAAAAGGCCCGCTCCTGCAGAAATTGGGCAGCTCCTCTAAGGACGCACCTGCGATGCTTTGACCACTTCTGTGGTCTCGCACCTGCGGCTGGTCCTTCGCAGGTGAGGTCGCACCAGATCTGATGCACCAGCAGCTCTTTTAGAGCTTGGTTTGCCTCGTGCGATGTCCGAATGGCATCCGGGCCCACCCGAGGCCCCATCCAAATATACCAACAAGTTCTAAATCATAATACGGACTTGCTCGAGCCTTCACAACATCCGAAACAACACTAAATCCAAGAATCATACCCCAAAACCAACTAAATCCAACTTAAGAACTTTAAGTTCTTGAATTCGCTTTCAACATGCCGAAACATACCTATACTACTCGGAATGACACCAAATTTTGCGAGCAAGTCATAAATGACATGACATAAATATTCCCGGTCTCGAAATTTTGTTCGGACATCGATAACTCAAAACACGTTCCAAACCTCAATTTTTGAACTTAAAGAATCATATTCCACTATTTGGCGCCGAAACGCTCCCGGGTCATCCAAAACCCGTTCCGAACATACACCCAAGTCCAAAATCATCATACGAACTTACTGGAACTTTCAAATCTCGATTCCGAGGTCGTTTACTAAAAATGTTGACCGAAGTCAAACTTGGCCTTTAAGGCCAACCTTAAGGAACTAAGTGTTCCTATACCACCCCAAACTCCTCCAAATCCCAAACCTACCATCCCCACAAGTTATAATCAGTAAAAGAAAATACGAGAAGTCTCATTTAGGGGAATGGGGTTCTAGAACATAAAACGACCGGTCGGGTCATTACACATAGCACCAAGTGTTGAATCACTTAAAACAACCAGCACAGAATAGGAAAAAGGTTGAGCGGGATAGTTCAGGTTTCAGGAGTGACTAAAGACCCAGATCCTAGTGTGTCAGAGTTCACAAGGGTCTCAAATGGACTTCGAGCAGTGCTCACACTAGGGAGGTTAGTAGTAATAGCCTTAGTAGCCTTTGCTTTCAGCCGTCTAAGAATGAGAAGTTCATAACAACATGAGTAACAAATGAAGGAGAGTGGACAATGATTGAGGGACAGAAGTTGGGGGGATACACTTATAACCTAAAGTAGACATAGCCAAGTTGAGCATACAGAGCAGCTAATCAAGCAGGTCACAGGACTTAGAAGCAGGTTCAATAGAATTTCAACATTAACAAAGTAGCACATAACAACCACATATTGAAAGAGTTAGGGGGGAAACAAGTTTGCAAGATTTGACATAAGTTATCATGCACAGATACACAATACCAAACAAGTTGAAACCTAAGGACCAAATTATGCTAAGTATACATCCTAGTGTCATAAGACAGATATGTTAGCTCTTATCAGGAAGCAAGACTACATTGAAACATGATATGTAGCACACATTATGACAGGCCGAGTAATCACTGAAAGAACATGGAATTAGGTGATCCAAAGACATACTGAGGGACATATTAGCAGGGAAGCAAGATCATAGTTGATAGGAAAGGTCTTATCACATATGAAAATACATTATATATGCAAGAAAACCATTACAGAGATTCAGAACAGAGCGGAAAAGTAAGCTCATGTCAAATAGAACATGTACCTAAAAAAGGTCCAGATTGTGTTAGATATTCACCCAATATCATAAAGGCAGTTCGAACAAATGGAGATGGCTGTTCTAAAATCTCAAACAATCAATAGAGGGGTATGAGATCGAGAGAGCATGCTGAATGAAAAAATGGTAGAGAAACATGTCATAATTAACAAAGGAAGTCCTAACACAGGTCATTACAAGTGTGAAGCATTCGTTACAGAGATTCAGGACAAAACAAGTAAGTATTCAGGCACCAAAACACTATTTAAGAGAACTTAAGGAGGTCAGATTATCCAAATTAGACTTAAACAATCTTAGAATTAGCAGCATTAGGAGAAGTCAAATGCTAAAGAGACTTAAAACAAGTGAAAGTTAACAGAGTCGTGCATGAAAGTAACCCAGAAACATATTAAGCCATGGATTTCAGGAGTGAGAACACATGTAAATCAAGGACACATAAGAATGAAATTGCAAAAGTCAAGTGGCTTACCAGTTAAGCGAAGAATAGTAAAGAATAAACTTCCACAGAAAACCCAGAATCCCAATGCATCAAAGTTCCTAAGAGCTTCGATGAACTTAGGGCAATGCTCGCACAAACAGGTTAAGTAACAAGGTGTTAATGGCCTTGGCTTTCAGCCGGCCAATACATAATACAGAGCAACAGAGTAGAAAAAACCCCAATTTTCGTGAAGAAAATCGATTTCAAAGTCTGTCTTAAAGGGGACCGGGGAGGGTTTATATAGTGACAGAAATTGGAAGAACAAATGTGGAAAAAAAATCAATTAAACACAAATAGAGAAAGAAAATCAGTCAAATTTATGCAGGAACAAGTAAAGTCACATGCATAGCCTATTCCGAGTAGAAATAGGTAAAAAAATTGACAAACCCTAGTTGGCAAATGGTCACAAAATTAGCCAAGAATCTCGGTGAATCGAACCCACACGATCCTGCTGAGAGTGTATATAGACAGATTTTCGTCTAAATCTTGTAGGTTGAGGATGATTACACTTGATTCGGAGAGGTAGTACTTGCCAAAATTGGGCAAGCACTAAGTAACACCACGAACAGGTGAATGGTAACGAGATAATACAAATAATGTAAGCAGATCGTGGAAAGAATCCATGTTTGAGATGGATTTGGAGAGTTTTAGGAAGGCGACGATTAGGGTTCTTTAGAGAAGGGGGAGGGTTTCAAGGCGACGGCTTAGAGGAAAATGGGATTAGGGTTTGGGGTTGGGTAATTAAAAGGGGTAGGTTGATTGTGGGCCGTTGATCTTAGAGATTAACGGCCATGATTTAAAGAGGGATTGGGGCGGGTTAATTAGACGGGTACTGACCGATCATTTGGCTTTGGGCTGGGGGTTATCGGGTTAGGGTATTGGGCCTTTTGGTTCGAAAATTAGTTAAAAATTAGGCCAGCTCTTTTAAATAGAAATTAAAAGGGAAATAATTTTATAAAATAGCTAAATAAATATATAAAAAAACTACTTATGCAAATTAATACTTTAAACAATCATAGAAGACTATAAAAAGTATAAAATATTATTTTGACCCTAAATGAAATGTCAATTGCAATAAGAATACAAAATATAGGCTATTATTACAAATTTATGTGAATAGTCTAAAAATACAATTGTAATTATATAAAAATGAAGTGAAAATATTTCAAAAATTTAATTAGGGATGCAAATAATAATTTTAAGTGATTAAGTCATCACAAATAATTTAAAAGGGTAATTACTGATTTTTTATGTAAATTAATGCGAGAAAATGAATTTAAAAGCTCTAAAATTATGGAAAATTATAAGAAGTTCTTGTGTAAATCTTCTAAATTAAAGAATAATGCAAAATGAGATTTTGAAATTATATATATTATTTGAAAAATATATGAGGGCAAAATTGGGTATCAATAACTGCCCCTAATGATGAAAGAGTTGTCTGGTAAAGAAAATGATGACCGATTTTGACCGAATGAGGTGATTTGAAAAATGGAGGCCGAGCCCTAGTTCCTGAGTGGCCTACATATCCCTGGTGTTACGGGAATCAGGCCGTGTGCATTTTTAGATCCAACAGTGAACTGAGCCGATGAAGTTGTTATAGGAATTGTCGTATGCTTAAGAAAGGTTTCTTTGGGGTAGGACAGTATCAGATGATTTTATACAAAATCGTGAATGCGAGTCTGAAACGTTACGGATGTATCTCAGAATGAGTATCTGAACGGTTATCGAGTAAAAATGGGTAACTGGTGGTGGTTGGTTACGTTTGAAATAATTGCAGGATGTGAACATTGATCGGAAACCGGAGCGAATATTTCTCCCGTTAGGAGAACGATTACTTCCTAGATTACCTGCAAAACTTAAAACACGATGGATGCAAGTATATATGGATTATTGCGAGAATTTAAACATGATGCAAATTCCCTTCGGATAATGAAGGTTGTCTTTGGACGGTGAGGATGATGTCCTTAGACCATGACGTCCTGGGCCATGAAATGATGTCACCAGGCCATGAGAATAGTTCCTCTGAACCATGACGCCTTTGAATAATGATGTGCACTTTTGAGAGATCATCGGGCCATGTAATGGTGTCTTCCGGCTATGAGGATGATGCCTTTAGAAGATGAAGTATTTGGACAAAATGGCAATGATTCAGTCCATGAAATGCAAAAATATGATGTTTGGTCGTATGCGAAGATAACACAAGACAAGGCTTAGTCTTGGGTAAGATGAGGGCAACGCTTAACCCTGGGTGAGTAGAGGATAATGCTAGGTATTAGATGGCATAATGGATATAGCATTTGATCATGAGGAAAGGCAGTGCTTAGACTTGTGGGATTAGGGAGGCAATGCTTAGCCTCATGTAGTTAAGGAGGCAGGCTTTAGCCTCATGCAAATATGAGACAATGCTTAGTCTCATGCGGAAAAGGAAATGAATAGCCTTATACAATTAAGGAGGCAGGGTTTAGCCTCATGCAAATAGGAGACAATGCTTAGTCTCATGCGGAAAAGGCAATGATTAGCCTTATGCAGTTAAGGAGGCATGGCTTAGCCTCATGATCATGTGCAACAAAAGGCAATGCTTATCCTTATGCGATTAAGGAGGCAGGGTTTAGCCTCATGCAAATAGGAGACAATGCTTAGTCTCATGCGGAAAAGGAAATGCTTAGCCTTATGCAGTTAAGGAGGCAGGGCTTAGCCTCATGCAATTAAGGAGGCAGGGTTTAGCCTCATGCAAATAGGAGACAATGCTTAGTCTCATGCGGAAAAGGAAATGCTTAGCCTTATGCATTTAAGGAGGTAGGGCTTAGCCTCATACAAATAGGAGACAATGCTTAGTCTCATGAAAAGAAAGGCAGTGCTTAGCCTTATGCAGTTAAGGAGGCAGGGCTTAGCCTCATGCAATTAAGGAGGCAGGGCTTAGCCTCATGCAAATAGGGAGGCAGGGCTTAGCCTCATGTAGATAGGAGACAATGCTTAGTCTCATGAAAAGAAAGGAAGTTCTTAGCCTTATGTAGTTAAGGAGACAGTGCTTAGCCTCATGCAAGAAAACGATGAGTGATAGTGAGAAAGTAGGGTATTTCTTAGCTGGAGATGCTTGTGATAGATAATTTGTTATCTTGAAGGTAGTGATCTGATGTATCTGCAGATATTGTTGTCTTATTGTGCCTGCGTCCAAAGAAATATTGTGAGTTTTGTGAGGGAAGGTTGGTCCATGCTTTCACCTTCTTTCTTTGCTTTTGCTCTTATCTTGAGATCCTGTTTGAGTTACCCTGGGCAGAATCTGGCTGTTATAGAAATAAAGTTTTCGTACGTGCATTTGATGAGTGTAGTTATTTGAAATATAGTATTATGCAATATTAAGTAATTTAGATGAACCAATGACTGTGACATATTTTAGAGATACTGTGACCTCCTTGCTTTAGAAATTTGAGGGTCCTCCTCAAAATTTTGCCCCAGTTTAAAACCGATTCTTTGACTGTTCTACGCATGATGAAGTCGGCTGGACTTGCTTTAGAATTTTGAGGGTCCTCCTCAAAATTCTGCCCCAGATTCTGACCATGGAAAAATGAAGACTTTATTAAGGTGTGACCAAACCCATAGGTCTACCTACGTATCCCCTCTTAAACGGGAATCAAGTCAAGCGTAGTTTAGTTACATCAGATGAAGAAATGCAAACAATATAAACATAGTATCTCTTGACTACATCTGAGTTGATAGGTTTTGGCCAAATTTCTCCGTCCATTTCTGCAAGAATGAGTGCTCATCCTGTTAGTACTATGTGAACCATGTAGAGCCCTTGCCAATCGGGTGAAAATTTCCCTTTGGCTTCATCTTGATGCGGGAAGATCCGCTTTAGCACCATCTTCCCCGGTGTGAATTGCCTAGCCCTGACCCTTTTATTGAAAGCTCTGGACATTCTATTCTGGTAGAGTTGACCGTGACATACCGACATTCATTCTTTTCCCATCAATGAGATTTAGTTGTTCAAAGTGACTTCATATCTATTCTGTGTCACTGAGTTCAGCCTCTTGTATGATTCTCAAAGAAGGAATTTCTATTTCAGCGGGAATAACGGCTTTAGTACCATAGACCAACAAATAAGTAGGGAAAATGGTAGCTTCTCGTGCCATTGTTTGTGATTATCTACCATATTCCTTAATATCTTCTTGATGTTCTTATTGGCGGCTTCCACAGCTCCATTCCTTTGCGGCCTGTATGCAGTGGAATTCTTATGCTTGATCTTGAAGGTTTCACACATGGATCTCATCAAATCACTATTAAGTTTGGCGGCATTATCGGTGATGATTGATTCCGGTACCCCGAACCGACAAACAATACTATCCCTAATGAAATCTACGATGACCTTATTAGTTATAGCCTTGTAAGATGCGACTTCAACCCATTTTATGAAATAGTCTATGGCCACTAGAATGAACCTGTGCCCATTTGAAGCGGCGGGTTCGATTGGACCGATGACATATATTCCCCAAGAGGAGAAAGGCCAAGTTTCACTTGTTGCATTGAATTAATTGGGTGGCACTCATATCATATCGGCTTGTACTTGGCATTGATGACACTTTTGGACATACCTGATGCAGTCTGTTTTCATAGTCATACAAAAATATCTTGCTCTTAATATCTTCTTAGCTAAGACAAAGAAATTCATGTGTGGTCCGCAAGTTCTGACATGTATCTCTTCGAGCAATTTGGATGCTTCCTTGGCGTCGACACACCGTAATAATCCCAGATCTGGAGTCCTTCTGTACATAATTCTTCCTCTTTGGAAGAAGTGGTTGGATAGTCTTCGGAGTGTGCGTTTCTGAGTATGATTTGCGTGCTCTTGGTAATCTACTTTTTCTAAATATTCGTTGATGTCATGGAACCATGGATTTCCATAAGTTTCTTCTTCAACATGAGCCCAATAAGCTGGTTGATTATGAATCTCTACTGGGATAGGATCGATGAAATTCTTGTCTAGGTGTTGTATCATGTAAGATAATGTGACCAATACATCTGCAAACTCATTATGGATTCTTGGAACATGTTTGAACTCTATTTTTGTGAATCTCTTCATCAACTCTTGTACATAGTACAAATATGGCAATATCTTGGTATTCTTTGTAGTCTATTCTCCTAGAACCTGATATACCAAAAGGTTTGAATCTCCAATTACTAACAATTCCTGAACGTTCATGTCGATGACTAACCCGAGTCCTAAAATGCAGGACTCGTATTCTGCCATGTTGTTAGTACATGGAAACATGAGTTTTGCGGATACTGGATAGTGTTGACCTATTTCTGACACTAAAATTGCTCCAATACCCACTCCTTTGAAGTTTGTATCTCCATCGAAGAACATTCTCCAACCATCAGAGGCTTCAGTGATATCTTCTCCTACGAATGGTACCTCTTCATCAGGAAAATACATTTTCAGTGGTTCGTATTCTCCATCTACAGGATTTTCTGCCAGATGATTGCTAATGCTTGCCCTTTGACTGCCTTCTGAGTTGCATAGATGATGACGAACTCACTTAGTAGTATGTGCCATTTTGCTAACTTCCCCGTAGGCATGGGTTTCTAGAAGATGTATTTTAGCGGATCCATCCTTGATATGACGTGTTGTAGGAACATAAGTAATGCCTCAACTTTTGAGCTATCCATGTCAAAGTGCAGCAGGTGCGTTCCAGCAAAGAATACCGTGCTTCATAGGGTGTGAACTTCTTACTCAGATAGTATATGGCCTGCACCGTTCTTCCCGTCTTGTCGTGTTGTCCTAAGACATAATCGAAAGCCCCATCTAGTACATATACATAGAGTAGTAGAGGTCTCCTAGGTTTCAGTGGGACCAGGACCGGTGGTTTGGACAAATATTCCTTGATCTTGTCAAAGGATTTTTGGCACTCTTCAGTCCAACTTGTTGCAACGTCTTTCTTCAACATTTTGAAAATCGGTTCACAGATCATAATTGATTGTGCTATGAAACAACTCATGTAATTGAGACGCTATCACATCTTTCTTGTTCTTCGGAGGAGGCAAGTCTTGGATAGCCTTGACCTTTGACGGGTCTAGCTCAATTCCTCAGTGGATGATGATAAACCCTAGTAGTTTTCCAACAAGGACTCCGAAGGCATACTTTGCAGGGTTCAGTTTCAGATTGTACCTTCGAAATCGATCAAAATATTTCCTCAAAACCGCTATGTGATATGTACCCTTTTTAGATTTGATAGTGACGTCGTTCACGTACACCTCTATATCATTGTGTTTCATGTCGTGAAAAATGGTTGGCATGGCCCTCATATAAGTGGATCCAGCATTCTTTAGGCCAAACGATATCATTTTGTAACAATACATTCCCCATGGTGAATAAAGGCTTTCGTTTTAGCATCCTCTTCATCCATCCAAATATGATGATATCCCGCGAGAAATCCACAAAATATTAGAATTCATGCTTGTCATAGTTGTAGATCAATATGTGTATATTGGGCAGCGAGAAATCATCTTTGGGACTTGCTCTGTTTAAGTCCTGATAATCGACACACACTCTGGCCTTCCCATCTTTCTTTGGAACTGGAAAAATGTTAGCCAACCAGGTCAGATATTCAACCACTCTAAGAACCTTGGCTTTGATCTGCTTCCTCTTTTATTTTCAAACTCATATCTGGCTTGAACGAGCTTCTGCTTTACAGGCGGACACATGGGGTAGGTAGGTAGTTTATGAGCCACTACGGACGTGCTCAAACCGGTCATGTCATCGTAGGACCATGCAAAAATATCCTCATACTCTTTCAAGAATCGGACGTATTCTTCCTTCTCTGACGGCGATAGATGGATGCTTACACGGGTTTCCTTGACTGTTTCGGAGTCTCCCAAATTAACTGTTTCAGTCTCATCCAAATTGGACTTAGGCTTGTTTTCAAAATTTTCCACTTTTCTGACAATTTCCTCAGGTATTATATCCTCTCCCAGATCCTTTGAATCACTATCCTTATGTTGCGCTGTCTCATTACATGTCACAGTCGTAGGTTCATCAGGATTAGTAATAATAACGCTGTAGAGATAAAATGTAAAGGATAATAATAAATACTAAAAACAACAATCCATTGATAAAGAAAAAACATCAACCAAGTGCAGTTCGATGATTTGAGCAATTATTTCAAAACAAAATATGCTTAAAACAAAATACTGAAAATGTCTTAGATACTCATAAAATTTCTTTCAAAATAAATGATGCTAATTGGCAGGCTACCCAGGAACTCGACAGGCCCTTGATGGTGCAACAGTCTAGTTCTTGAGAATAGCTTCCTTCTCCACGGTCTGAATAATAAGGCCTTCCTCCTCCTCCTCAACTATCGCACTGCAATCCATGCCTTCATAATCCAGAAACAGATTCCCTATGCCAGCTAAAACTTCATCTTCTTTGGACCCCCACATCATGTCAGCTTGACGAAATGACTGGTGCAAATTTGGTACTGGTTGTTTTAGAGGGTAATAAGGACCATGCCATGGTGGCGACCGATTCTGATATTCTTGCCAGGTGTATTCATACCCAAGCCCAAAAGTTGTTCCATGACGCTTTAGCTGTATCGGTTTGGTGATCCCCTAGAGATCTTGCCAAGTCCCTTGCCGAGTTCATACCCTGTCCATGACAATATGCTTTCTATCTTACTGCTCCACCACCTGTCTTTATCAATTGCGTTGACGCGCTCGATGCGATGGTCTGTTTCTCCATCCAACTTCCTTGTATTCTCGACGACTGGAATAGTTTGATTGGTATAAATGGGATTTCTTCCATCTCCATGGATGATCACTTCCTGATGGTTCCACTCAAATTTCACGGCCTGATGTAGAGTATAAGCTACGGCCCCTCGAAATGTATCCAAGGTTAACCCAACAATAGGTTGTAGGTAGCAGTTATATCCAACACTTGAAACTCAACATCAAACCAGGTTGGGCCCATCTTTAGGCTGAGGTTGGTCTTCCCAATAATGTCCCTTTGAGACCTATCAAATGCTTTCACATTCATACTTCCTGCTCGTATCTTGTGTAGTCCTTTAACCAATCTTTTCAGAGTAGTTAGTGGACATATGTTGAGACTCGAACCCCCATCTATCAGAACTCTGGCAATGAATTTGTCCTCAAACTGCACTGTGATATGCAGTTCCCTGTTGTGACTTAGCCCTTCCGGTGGCAGCTCGTCTTCATGAAAAGTGATCTTGTAGCTTTGCCCTACCATGTTGGCCATTTCTCTACTTGTGATGTTATTGGGTACATAGGCTTCACTCAACACCTTCATCAGGGCATTCCTATGTGCCTCGGAGTTTTGCAGCAGTGATAAAATGGATATTTGAGTAGGGGTTATGTTCAGATGATCAACCACAAAATATTATCTTGCTTGAACCTTTCTCCAAGGTCATCCGGGCCAGTCCCAATGACAGGCGGCTTAGAGGCAGCTTCTTTGCTTGTTCCTCCCAAATGCTCGGGTGTATAAACCCTACCGGTTATGGTCATGCCTTGCGCTGCACCTGTTTCTTCCATTTTTTCTTTTCCTTTCCTTCTTGCTTCTGCAACATAATCCCATGGTATAGCATTATACTTATAAGACGGGGTAGGTGCTACCATCACGGTGAAGGGTGTTGTTACTTAAACCTCAAACAGAGTTGGTGCGTCTACCTCGACTTCGATTGGTGCCTGAGTTTGTACCACGATAGGTGTGAGAGTGACTGGAGATGTTTTAGGATTATCCCCTTCTCGAATGAGTCCAATTGACCCTTCCGAGTCCCATTCTTCATCAGTCTCTATCACGTTTATCCCTTCACCCATGTAATCTGGGAGAGGATTGTTACAGACATTGTGTGCAACCTCCTTTGCATGTATGACTTTAGTGTCAATTAATGTCTGAATCTTGTCCTTCAAAGTACTACACTCATCAATAGTATGACCCTTCATGCCTGAGTGATAGGAACATGTCTTATTTGGGTTAATACACTGGGAATAGTTTTCCATAGCAACAATGGGAATGAGAGTGACATAACTAGCATCCTTTAGCCTCTCGTATACTTGGTCTATGGGTTTAGCAATTGGAGTTTATTGTCTGCGCGATCTGCGATCGAAATTTAGTATAGGGTTTTGGTAATTTTGGCAGTTGGTAGGGAGTGGTAATATGTAGGTTGGGTGTTATAAGTCTGGTAGGTGGCGGAAGGTTGTTGGTATCTGAGGGTGAAGGCTGATATGTGGGTGGAGGTGTTTGGTATGTGAGAGGAGAATTTGGACCTTGGGCTACCATTACTGCACCCAATTCTTTCTTCTTGGATATACCTCATGATTGCAAAGCTTTATTTGTGGCTTGGAGTGCTTCAAAGTTTGTCACCATTCCACTTTTGATCCCTTCTTCTATTCTTTCTCCCAACTTGATGATGTCAGAAATTTATGGTTTTCAATAACCATCAATGTTTTGTAGAATTGCGGGTCCTGAGCTCTGACGAATAACTTATTCATCTGTTCTTCTTCAAGTGTCAGCCTTACTTTTGCGGCTTCAGACCTCCACCGAGTAGCATACTTGTGAAAATTTTCTATTTTCTGTGTTAAACTTGAACCGATCCATGAAATCCGACGCCATGCTCACCCAATTAACCAACTTCTTTGGGTTCTAACTGATGTACCAGGATAAGGCGTCTCCAGTGAGGCCTCATGAACAACTTCAGAAGGATTCGTTCATCCTTCTCAACCCCCACAAGTTTGTCACAATACGTTCTCAAATGTACCTTCGGATCACCAGTTCCGTCGAACATTTCGAACTTAGGAGGTTTGTAACTTTCGGAAGTTCTACATCTAGCTGAATACACAAATCCTCATAATTCAAACCCTTAATGTCTTTGCCACTTTCGACACTTTTAACTCTGACAGTAAGCTTCTTGAGTTCTTCCGCCATGTTCTTGATGAGCAGGTCCTTCTCGGCAGATTCGGGTATATATAGGGTCTGTTGTGGGGTATGGGGTAAAGTTTCCACATATATGATATTGCTTTGATGGAATCCGAGAATATTGGCATAATGGTGGTCATTAGTTGAGTTTTGGGGATCAGGGGTAGGCGGTGGTGCGTTTTGAGGAGTGTGGTAAGTGGTGGTTTGTGGATATTGAGTTAGATGGTGATGGTGTTATGGAGGGGTAGGTACTGCTAGAGGATTATGGTTTTGAGGAGGCATGGCATATTGATGAGGCACAGAAGGATTTTGCAGATTTTGGTTTTGTGCGTTTCGAGGAGGTGCCGGGTTTTGGGCGCTTGTGTTTTGTTGGTTTATGTCAGGGACGTTTAGGGTGAGGGAAAGGTTTGCCAAGTTCTGGACCTGCTCAAGCTCCCCTTGTAGCTCCAATATTTTCTGTTCCAGACGTAGGACCAAATCATTCTGTGCTGGCATACTCCGACCGTCTGAAGTTTCAATATTCTCTGCATGGGTAGCATTGTCTTTTCTAATACCACTCATATCATCCATTTTGATTTTCCTTTGTTCTTGAGATCACTTGGTGTAGGACCTATGGATATGGTGTGATATGCTGACGATGCCAGTATGCACGAACCAACCTTGGGGAATGGGAATAAACAAAAGAAAAGAAAAACAAAAAGGTAATAGTCAGTAAGGAGTATTAAAAGAATGTTTGCAATATTGAACATGTGTTGCAGAATCATGTAATAAATTTGTATCCTAATTTGAGGGGCCTCATTGTGCCCGAGGTAGGCCTAAGAGACACATAGACTTGGAGAAAATTGATGCCAATAATTGCGTCATTTCATTAATGCGAAAACGAGTCAAATCTTTACTAAAACGACAATAATGAGAAAGTCACTAATGGCATTTTGCCTTATTACAATAAAAAATCTAAACAAATCTAGTAAGCAGTAAAGACATCGTTTCTTAATCTACTTGGTCCCAGAAGGAACTTCTCCATGCTTGGCCTTCTTGGATCCGTCAATCAAGTTCCCTAGGTCGTACATATCCAATAATAGGTAAGCCCTTGCTAGATGCCCTCCTTCATTGCCTTCCATGTTCTGACAATCTGAAAGTCTCTTTCTCATCTTTACCTCAAGTTCCATTAGCCCTTGCTCCAAATCTTCCAATCTCTCTGTTGATTTAGTAGCAATTTCTCTCCATTCGTTGATTGCTTCCATATACACTTTGTGTTGTTCCAAATGCCTAGCTTCAGACTCGAAGATCCTCTTGCGCAGCATTCTATACTTGACTTGTGCTTCAGCAGCGTCATCTATAACCCTGTTTTTCAGATTAATTCATGGCTTGACATCCCCGCTATATCATCTACCAACCATGATGGGTAGAAGTACACATGGCCAGCATGATACCTGTCTGATTCCACATATGCTGTACCTCGAACTTGAACAGAATAATGTTCCCTTTAAAATTTGCTTTTTACTGGACCATGTTGGAAACCCGAGGTATAACCTGTTTTCTTCCCGCTTGCCTCATTACTCTTATAGGAGCATAAGGATAGATTCCTCTTAACCCGATCATCACTAGATGAGTAGTTTCTCTTGATCTGATGATGAACTCACTGCTAGGGAACCATTCAAACATCCAATGTACCTTTTCGCCACTCAGATTGCTGAAGAAACGCACCCAGCTCACAACACTTCCAGGTTGCGCGAACCTATTTGGGATAAATGTTATTCTCTTTGGATGATGGTAAGCTATGTAGTCATTCAATGGTCATCGCAGAAGCTCTTGGCGATATTCACCCCTCTGGAAATGTTCTAATAACCAAAACTGCAGCAACATATTACAGCCGTCAAAGTGTCCATACCCCTTCTTGCATCGATCTAGAGCGCGGTACATTTCGGCCAAGATCATGGGGATGATAGTGTAAGTTTGTCCCTCGATTCCTTCCATTAGGGTCCTAGCGACTATGGCTAAGCGAGTGTGGATCCTTCCCCCTTTCATCGAAAATATTAGCAGCCCCAAGAAACAGAATGAACACAAAAACTCGGCGGTGCATTCATCCCAAGGAAGTGATGGAAAGTTCATCCTGATGAAGGCGATATGACTTTCTATGCCCATAACATTCATAAAGGAATTCAAACGGGATGTATGACTTCTTCAGACAGAGTAACTCATCATTTTCAAAAAATCGCGGGGAGTGCAATTTTCTGGTACTAATAAACCCGGACTATCCTATGGCAGCTTAGCGAAGCCTCCTATTTCCTCTATGAGAGGAGTCATTTCTATGTCACCAAAGCGGAAGACAGCTCTTTCCTCATCCCAAAACATAGTGGCAGCCTCAATCAATGCCCTATTTGGCCGGATGTCCAATAAGAACGGTAAATTACCAAGGACCCTTTTCGCATGATTCTTGTCACTAGGTGAGAGGTTCTTCCACCAATCAAGAAGAAAAGGTGGGATGTTTTAAACGATGCCGAACCTGGGGACTTCGTGCTTCATTTTCTGCAAACAAATAGAGTTAGCCCTTTCCCCCTCCGGATCTGAGTATTTACACATTAATGATCAACATACCGGCATGTTTTCTCCAAGTAATGCACATAACATGATGGTGTCAATTGGGATTATGGAAATCCCGTCGGACTTTGGACAAGGCTTATCTTATTGGTTATTACGTGGACAACGTTCTAACGCATACTAGGTTTGACATGATGCATGCATAGTCGATATTAGAGAGAGGTTTCTAGAAAGGTCTAGACAGGTACTCTCAAGTGGACAACTTGAGAGGGAAAGGCATGGGACCATCAACTGCACCACTGATCGACTAGTTTACCGCAAATAAGCCTTTCCAATTTTAAAGGGGTAATTTTGGAAGAGCGCGGATACTCATCAAGTGCCACTATGTTATTAATCGGGCACGAATGGAATATGATGTGGAACATGAATTATGCAAAGATAATAACACGTTTCCAATTATTTTCATGATAAATATGTAAAAGCAATAAATACGGTATTAAGGTAAAAAATAAAAGACGTAAAAAGAAAGACAAAAGAAGAATTTAGTTCATGTAATATAGGGAATGTAATAAAGTAAGCAAGGGAGTAGGGCGGGAGAGACATGATGTGGCAATCTTTAAACAAGTGAAGAGAAGTTTAGAGAAAATAAAGGTGAATGGGAAAAAGGATATGCATGTTATAATCAATTTAAGCAAATGAAGGTGGAGAAGGGAAGGGATGTGCATATTACAACGAATTTAAACAAGTAAAAGGAAAATGGGAGAGAGATGCGCATGTAACAACAAATTAAATGAGTAAAAGGAAAATGGGAGAGGGATGTGCCTGTAACAACAAATTAAACAAGTAAAAGGAAAATGGGAGAGGGATGTGCATGTAGTAGTAAATAAAACCGAAAGGGAAGCGCGTTCATATTAAAGAAGACTAATCCATATAAGCCAAATTCGCAATGGTAAGAACCTAAGTGTAACTCCCCAGCACAGTCGCCATGCTATCGCGCCCCTTTTTCTCACGAATCGGGTTTCGACATGTGACAACTCTTTTAAGGAGGTATTAAAAAAGGAGAGTCGCCACCTAACAATTTTTAAGGTGCGTTAGGGCATCTACTTGCAAATGACTTTGGTTAAACTGGTCAACGCCACCAAGGATCCGGTAAGGGCTCAAGTTACCTCAAAGAGATGGTGTTAGGCACTGCTCGAGGTCCACAACTGTGGGTCCCGACCAAACTTAAATTATATGGATTAGTCTATGTGATCAAGTTATCAAAGAGAGTACAAAATCTAAGAATTTTATTACAAAAAGATCTTGAATAGAGAGGTACAACTATTTTTGTTTCTAATAGAAAAAAAAGAAAATGGAGTGGTCTAGTATTAACCAATTAGGGAGAAATTATTTCCTATAGGCAGGATCTCTAACGCACAACACTTTGAAACTTATTTTATCGTCATATCTTAATCCTATAGGCATAATTTCTAGGTGAGCATCGCCAAGTAGAATAATGGCAATCCTATAGGCATGATTTCTAGTAGGCGATGAGAATTGACAGAAGCATCGACGAGAAACTAATTCCTATAGGCAAGTTCTCTAATAACACATAACAATAAATATAATTTCAGCATTTGGGGTTTGCGAGCAGACAATGTATGTGTGTGTGCTTCTTCTAATGTTATGATTTCTACAGTGTACATGTAATCAAATAACACATATAGTAAATAAATTACCAAGTCCTATAGGCATGTTATCTACCCATTTTGCACGCAAATATTAAATTCTACCCATTTACCCTTTTTATTAACACCCCAATTGTTTATACAAAAGTTATTACATACCCAATAATGAGTAAAAATACAAATGTTACACAACAATGACAATAGGCCCACAGTAGATTCAGCATGAAACACCCAGCATTATCTGGGCCTTCAATAACTCTCACACAGCGTGCCCAGGCCTCTAATATGGGCCGTATCCAACACAAAACCCCATAATCCATAAAGGAGCTCAAAGTCAATTTATTCAACCATTGCACCAAGTGTAAAATCACTTAAACCAACCAGGACATAATAGGAAAAAGGTTGAGTGGGATAGTTCAGGTTTCAAGGAGTGACTAAAGACCCAGATCCTAGTGTGTCAGAGTTCACAAGGGTCTCAAATGGACCCCGAGCAGTTCTCACACTAGGGAGGTCAGTAGTAATAGCCTTAGTAGCCTTGGCTTTCAGCCGGCTAAGAATGAGAAGTTCAGAACAATATGTGTAACAAATGAGGGAGAGTGTACAATGATTGAGGGACGAAATTTGGGGGGATACAATTATAACCTAAAGTAGACATAGCCAAGTTGAGAATATAGAGTAGCTAATCAAGCATGTCACAGGACTTAGAAGCAGGTTCAGTAGAATTTCAACATTTAGCAAAGTAGCACATAACATCCATAGATTGAAAGAGTTAGGGGGGAAACAAGTTTGCAAGATTTGACAGAAGTTATCATGCATAGTACACAATACTAAACAAGTTTAAACCTAAGGAGTCCAAATTATGCTAAGTATACACCCTAGTTTCATAAGACATACATGTTAGCTCTCATCAGGAAGCAAGACTGCATTGAAACATGATAGGGAGCACACCTTATGATAAGCAGAGTAATCACTGAAAGAACAGGGAATTAGGTGATTCAAAGACATACTGAGGGACATATGAGCAGGGAAGAAAGATTTGATAGGAAAGGTCATATCATAGATTAAAACACATTATATATGCAAGACAAACATTACAGAGATTCAAAATAGAGCGGAAAAGTAAGCTCATGTCAAATAGCAGCATTGACACAATAGACTAATTACCTAAAGAAAGTCCAGATTATGTTAGAGATTCACCTTAATATCATAAGGCAGTCCGAACAAATGGAGATGACTGTTCTAAAACCTCAAACAATTACTAGAGGGGTATGAGATCGAAAGAGCATGCTGAGTGACAAAATGGTAGAGAAACATGTCATAATTAACAAAGAAAGTCCTAACACAGGTCATTACAAGTGTGAGGCATTCGTTACAGAGATTCAGGACTAAACAAGTAAGCATTCAGGCACCAACACACTAGTTAAACGAACTTAAGGAGGTCAGATTATCCAAATTAGACTTAAACAGTCTTAGAATTAGCAGCATTAGGAGAAGTCAAATGCTAAAGAGACTTAAAACAAGTGAAAGTTAACAGAGTCGTGCATGAAAGTAAGCCAGAAACATATTAAGCCATGGATTTCAGGAGTGAGAACACATGTAAATCAAGGACACATAAGAATCAAATTGCAAAAGTCAAGTAGCTTACTAGTTAAGCGAAGAACAGTAAAGAATAGACTTCCACAGAAAACCCAGAATCCCAATGCGTTAGTTCCCAAGAGCTTCGATGAACTCAGGATAATGCTCGCACCAAGAACATGTTAAGTAACAAGCTGTTAATGGCCTTGGCTTTCAGCCGGCCAATACAGAATATAGATCAAGAGACTAGCAAAAAACCCCAATTTTAGTAAAGAAAATCGATTTCAAAGTCTGTCTTAAAGGGGAATGAGGCGGGGTTTATATAGTGACATAAATTGGAAGAACAAATATGAAAAAAAAATCAATTAAACACAAATAGGGAAAGAAAATCAGTCAAATTTAAGCAGGAACAAGGAAAGTCACATGCATAGCCTATTCCGAGTAGAGATAAGTGAAAAATCGGACAAACCTTAGTTGGCAAATGGTCAAAAAATTAGCCAAGAATCTCGGTGAATCTAACCCACACGATCTTGTTGAGAATGTATACAGACGGATTTTTGTCTGAATCTTGTAGGTTGAGGATGATTACACTTGATTCGAAGAGGCAGTACTTGCCAAAATCGGGAAAGTACTAAGTAACACAACGAACAGGTGAATGGTAATGAGATAATACAAATAAGGTAAGCAGATCGTGGAAAGAATCCATGTTTGAGATGGATTTGGAGAGTTTTAGGAAGGCGGCGATTAGGGTTCTTCAGAGGACAGGGAAGGTTTTAAGGCGGTGGGTTAGAGGGAAATGGGATTAGGGTTTGGGGTTAGGTAATTAAAAGGGGTAGGTTGATTGTGGGCCGTTGATCTTAGAAATCAACGACCAGGATTTTAAAAAGGGATTGGGGCGGGTTAATTAGACTGGTACCGGCCGGGTCATTTGGCTTTGGGCTGGGGGTTATTGGGTTAGGGTATTGGGCCCTTTGGTCTGAAAATTAGTTAAAAATTGGCCAGCTCTTTTAAATAGAAATTAAAAGGGAAATAATTTAATAAAATTACTAAATAAATATATAAAAATGCTACTTATGCAAATTAATACTTTAAATAATAATACAGGACTAAAAAAATTTAAAATAATTATTTTGACCCTAATGAAATGTCAATTGTAATAAGAATGCAAAATATAGGATATTATTGCAAATTTATGCGAATATCCTAAAAATACAATTGTAATTATATAAAAATGAAGTGAAAATATTACAAAACCTTATTAGGGATGAAAATAATAATTTCAAGTGATTAAGTCATCACAAATAATTTAAAAAGGTAATTACTGAATTTTTATGTAAATTAATGCGAGAAAATTAATTTAAAAGATCTAAAATTATGGAAAATTATAATAAGTGCTTTTGTAAATCTTGTAAATTAAATAATAATGCAAAATGATATTTCGAAATTATATATATTAGTTGAAAAATATATGAGGGCAAAATTGGGTATCAACTGTACCTATGCGTTGTTGTCGGTTTATAGCATGCGGGTGTGTCTTATTCTTGTACTTGTTGCTTTCCTTGATCATATTATTCATGCTTTGACTAGTTAATTGGGATGTTGATCATTATTATCATGTTTACAGACTTTGGTATTGATTGAGTGTTGAATAAAGTTGAGGTTAGTATTGTGGAACCAAATGTTGAAGTAAGATTTGATCTTGTTATTTCTATCTCCCTGTTGTCATTGTTCATTGTTTTGGGGAGGGAGGGTGCTAATTCACGAATGGTGATTCCGTTCCTTTTCTATTGACTTTATGTGAGGTTGAGAGTGTTAATGCACGAAGGGTGATTCCGTGCCATTTCTATTGACTTTATGTGAGGTTGAGAGTGTTAATGCACGAAGGGTGATGCCGTGTCATATTGTGAGTGTAATGAACGAAGTGTGATTCCATGTCATGTTATAAGAGTTAATGCACGAAGGGTAATGCCGTTCCGTTTCTATTAATTCTATGGTGAGGATGAGAGTAAAAGCACGAAGAGTGATGTAGTGCACTTTTCCTTTACCGTGTTCATTGATTCTTATTGGTTCATAGTATATTTACTATTCAAGTTATCTTTCTATTGTGATTCTCTATCTCGTATTTCCCCTCATCATGTTTCTCCCTCCTTATATTACTTGTTTAGTTCTTTACTATTATTTGTATATACACTGTTAAACTATACATGTTTGATTGTAGGTGCCATATATATTTTTGCAAATAGTATATATACTTTCAAAATACTATTTTGCATCATTATTTCATTTACAAGATTTATACAGGCATTTTCCATAAATTTTCTATAATTTTTGGAGCTTTAAAATTAATTTTCTTGCATTTACATTATTTGAATATTTACTAATTATTCCTTTAAATTATTTTTGTGATGACTTATTCATCCTATTATTATTTGCATTCATATATAAGTTTTAAATATTTTCACTTCATTTCATATAATTATATTAGAATTTTAAGCTACTTACACAATCTTGCAATAATAGCCTATATTTTGTAATTTATTACATTTGTCATTTTATTCAAGGTCAAAATAATTTTTTTTACATTTTTATAATCTTCTACTATTGTTTTAAGTTATTAAGTTGCATAAATAGCATGTTTTATATTTTTGTTTAACTATTCAATTAAATTATTTCCCTATAATCTCTTATTTAAAATCTGGCTCAATTTTGAGTTAATTGTTTTGGACCAAACAGACACAAACTCCAGCCCAATTACCCATAGCCGGATACCAACAATCCACCACCCCATACCCTTCTACACGACCCTCCCCACTCCCATTTCGATCCTGGTCGTTGATCTCAAATGATCAACGACCCATAATAATTCCCCCACTTTCCTTATATCCCCTTACCCAAACCCTAACCCCATTTTCCCACTCCCGGCGCCTCTAAACTCTCTCTATTCTATCTGCCTCTGAGAAAACCTAGTATCTGCCTTTTGATTCCTCTCCGATTCCAACTCAAAAATGGAATCAATCCGAGATTCATTTATCTATTTTGTGATACTTTACTATTGTAGGAAAGACTATGACATTACATAGTACTTGCTCTATTTTTGGCAAGTACAAATCTTCGAATCAAGGGGAATCAACTTCAATCATTGAGATCCAGACGATATTTCATCTATATACGGTTATAACAAGGATATATGCATCCGATTCACCAAGATCTTCGACCAATCTTTGATTTTCTTCAAATTGGGGTTGCCTGTTTTTCTCCTAATCCGATTCAAAATTGATTTTGCATGTTACTCTTTCCTTATTTTTGTGATTCGATTGATGTTTTCCTTTTATGATTTTGGTTAATTGAACACTATAAAACCCCTCCCCTAACCCCCCCTAAACGAACCTTAATGACTGTTCTCTCACTCTCACTTGTTCTCTATATTATTCTGAATCTATTTCTCTTGGCCGACTGAAAGCCAAGGCCACCAAAATTCTCTCTATCTACCTCCCTACTCCCACCACTGCTGGGGGCTCCTTCCAACCTCCTGTGAACTCTCACCCACTACACTTTGAAGTTTTTGCTGTTATTCTTACTATGCTATTGGAACTTGGTGATTATCTTCTATTTGTTGTTAAATCTACAAATTGGTAAGTGTACAATCCATCATAATTATGTTTTCTCCCTTTGTGTTCATGCTTTTAAATATGTATTTTATTTGAACTCTTACAAACCAATATGAAACTGTATCAACCTTGTTTGTTTTTGAAATTCTGCTATAAGTCTTCGTAAGGATCTATATAAGTCTATATATGTTTATTTAGGGTATTCAATTTGGAAGATTTTTTGACTGTTATGCTTGTTTGAGACTATCATGTCCATGTATGCTCAGATTTGTTTATTGGTTATTTATTATGAGTCTCTTCTCATGCCTTTCCTTGAACTCCTGTATTTGAACTCCTAGGGAACTAGTTCCTGCCTAGAAGTTTCCCTAATGAGTCTATTTCTGCTGAATCCTTTATGCATAACCTACATTTCTCTACAAATTGACCCATGATCATCCTTGCTATTTGTAAACTTTTAAGTGTGATCCATGCCTAATTAGTACTGCCTAAATCCTACAAGGTAAAAATGCAATATCCAGCTTTTCTTCTATGTGTAATCTAGACCTTGGTGTATCCTTGCCTATTATGAATTCTGGTACTGTTTAAGTCTTTGTGCTATGACTGATATTTAGCATGTTCATGACTTTTCATGTTCAACTAAGGATTGTGTCAACCATGTCCATCAACTTGTTTGGTTATGCTATTCCCATTAGGTTTTTCTCATGGTAGACACTTTTCATGTGAAGGTTGTGGTCTAGTTGCTCCTTTTCTATGATTCTGCTGGACCCCCAACTAAAGTTCTTTAAGTTGATATTGAATCATGACTCGTTTAGAAACTCTATAGAATGATTTACTATCTTATGATGGTCAATCCTTTCACTCCTAAACGTTGTTTCTGGAATTATACACTTGCTTCATATGTTCTTTGCGTGCCTTCCAATTTAAAGTTATCTTGTTTATGTGCCTTTGGCTTATAAATGCTGATAGCTATAGCCTTAAGAATTGAATGTGAGGACTTAGAGTATTCTTAACTAATTCAGTAATTAGTCATTTGGTTAAGTTGTTCATCGGAGATTCTGAGATTTTGTGGGTTGGATTCACCTGGGTGCATTTATCTTGAAGACATTCATATTTCATTGAATTGAGTTCTAATACTTGGAGGGGATAGTTCCAATATTTTCTATTATACTTAATTTTACACGGGATAGTTACAATATTTTCTAATATACTTAATTTTAATGTCTGGTTTACGCCGGCGACAATTTACCGGCGGCGGGTAAAAGTGATACTCTATTTACTGGTGTGCATCTTTGTTTGGACTCCGTCTGCGAGAATTAAATTCCCCCAAATTCACAGTGATTTCCCAATTTGTTGTTCTCGCTGATTTGTTGCTTTGAAAATCCAAGAAAGGGAAAAGTTCATCGCCATCGATTATCTGTGTTTCCGGTTTTGATCAAGGAGATAATAAGAGAAACTCCAATTGTCAACTTCAGATTTAATCTATTTTTCTCTGCCACTTTCATCAAGATTCTTGATTTCTATACACAGATCAGATTTACAATTAATAAACAGAATATCAAGAAGCAGAGATTATTTCTGGGCTCTGGATTAATCAAGTTATAATTTACAGTTTTTTTCCAATCAGTTTCAATAAGCTACATGCGCTTCTCCGTTTGTTAACCAACGCTGAATTGCCTTGTACATATTTTTCTCCATTCATATCAGTTATTCGATTGCATTTGACATTTGGACGAGACTATTTCAAGAAAACACTGTTTCTTTCCGTTTATACAAAGTTTGAACTTTTTTAGAGTGTCAATTGTTATTGATTTTCTTTCTTGGTAATTTTCTATGCTTTTAAGGATTATTTTTCAAAATATATTGGTTTTCATTTTCGGGTATTATTCTCTACTTTTAAAAGTGATCTCAAAAGAAATAAAAGGGATTTTTGGCTTTTAAGGGTAATTTGAAGAAGATATTGGTTTTCATTTTTGGGTTTTTTCTCCCCCTATTCCCTTGGTTCCGTGGGTGTTTGCATGTTTTGCAGGTATTACTTTTGGGAGGTGCACGCACATAAGCAGTAGAGTAGCAGCTGTATGCCGGGTTCCGCAGCATCGGGAGTATACTAAGTCGAGAGTTCCAGGTTCTATTCGCAGGAATTGGTACCTCCCGCCTCCCGCCTCCTGCTTCTCTGTCTCTTGTGTTAATTACTTTGTTGCCGTAGTATTTAGTACTAGTCTAGTCAGTCTATGGGCTTGTAGTTACTATTTTCTCCTTTTGTTGTTCTGTGTGGTGTTTTTTTTTCTCCTTTTCATTTTTAGACCTTTGTAGGTATAGAGAGTGTTGTTTGTAATGGAAGATTGAGGTCATGTCCTCGGGGAGGTCGGGGAGCTGGGGGAGCTGGGGGAGGTCAGGTGGTGGGGAGGGGGATATGGCAAGGGTCAGGGGGTGGGACGGGGCCCAAAGGGGGTAAAGGGAACAAGGTAGCCTGTAGGTTGAGAATTGGATCGTGGAATATTGATGGGTAAGTCTATAGAGCTGGGGAAGATTCTCCAGAAGAGGAGGGTCAATATAGCGTATGTGCAGGAGACTAGGTGGGTAGGATCGAAGGCGAGGAATGTAGACGGGTATAAATTGTGGTTCTTCGGAGTCGTGAAGGGTAAGAACGGCATGGGAATTTTTCTAGATAGGGAGCTTCGCGAGTCGGTGGTAGAGGTCAGATGGGTGAATGACAGATTGATGGCGATTAAGGTAGTAGTTGGAGGGATCACTCTGAATGTCATTAGCGCTTACGCGCCACAAACAGGCTTGAACGAGGAGGTTAAGAGGTGCTTCTGGGAGGCGCTGGATGAGGTGGTGCGGGGTATTCCCCCTACGGAGAAGCTATTCATAGGAGGGGATTTCAATGGTCATATTGGGTTGTCTACTGGTGGCTATGGTGAGCTGCACGGTGGATTCGGCTTTGGTGATGGGAACGGGGGTGGTACCTCAGTACTGGATTTCGCTAGAGCTTTTGAGTTGGTGATCGTGAACTCTATGTTTCCAAAGAGGGAGGAACATTTGGTTACTTTCCAGGGTATGGTGGCTAAGACTCAAATTGACTATCTCTTCCCCAGGAGGTGTGATAGGGGGTTGTGCGTGGATTGCAAGGTGATCCCGAGTGAGAACCTCGCAACTCAACATAGTCTCCTGGTGATGGACATCGGTATCTTGATGAAGAGGAAGAAGAGGTTTGTACGGGGTTAGTCGAGGATCAGGTGGGGAGCTTTGTCTAAGGATAATGCACATGAGTTGGTGGGGCGGCTTACGAATATGGGTGCCTAGAAAAGTGATGGGGACGCTAGCGCTATGTGGATGGCGAAAGCGAATTGTATAAATGAGGCATCAAGAGAGATGTTGAGAGTTTTGAAAGGTTACTCTGGCGGGCACCGAGGCGACTGGTGGTGGAATGACGTGGTCCAAGGTAAAGTGGAAGCCAAGAAAGCGGCTTAAACTAAGTTAGTAGAGAGAACCATTGAGGATCAAAGGATAGCGAACATAGAAAGATATAAGGAGGCTAGGAAGGAGGCGAAATTAGTGGTCACAGAGGCTAAGACTGCTGCTTTTGGTCGGATTTATGAGGAACTTGGGGGCAAATGTGGGGACAAGAAGTTATTTCGGTTGGCCAAAGCGAGAGAGAAGAAGGCTCGCGACATGGATCAAGTGAGGTGCATCAAAGACGAGGACGGTCGAGTATTGATGGAAGAGGCCCATATTAAGCAAAGATGGCAGTCGTACTTTCATAAACTTCTTAATGAAGAGGGGGATGGAAACATCGTGTTAGGGCAATTGGGGCACTCCGAGAGTCACTGAGACTTTAGGTATTGTAGGTGCATTAAGGTTGAGGAGGTCGTGGATGCGATGGGTAAGATGAGTCGGGGCAAAGAGACCGGACTAGACAATATTCCAGTAAAGTTTTGGAGATATGCGGGTAGAGCAGGCTTGGAGTGGCTAGCTGGGTTGTTTAATATTTTCTTTAGGACAAAGAGGATGCCTGATGAGTGGCGGTGGAGTAAAATGGTCCCGATGTGCAAGAACAAAGGGGATATCCAGAATTGTAACAACTATAGGGGTATAAATTTACTAATTCATACCATGAAAGTGTGGGAGAGGGTGGTGGAAGGGAGGATAAGGAGGATGGTGTCTATATAGGAAAACCAGCTCGGGTTCATGCCGGGTCGTTCTACTACAGAAGCTATCCACCTTATCATGAGGTTGGTGGAACTATATAGGGATAGAAAGAGGGATTTGCATATGGTGTTTATTGACCTAGAGAAGGCGTATGACAAGGTTCCTAGGGATGTCCTTTTGGAGGTGTCTGGAGGTGAAAGGTGTGCCAGTGGCTTACATTAGGGCAATAAAGGATATGTATGATGGAGCTATGACTCGGGTTAGGACTGTGGGAGGTGACTCAGAGCCTTTTCCGATTATTATGGGGTTACACCAAGGATCTGCGCTCAACCCGTTCTTTTTTGCTCTAGCGATGAACGCATTGGCACACCATATCCAAGGAGAGGTGCCATGGTGTATGTTGTTAGCTGATGATATAGTTCTGATTGATGAGACGCGAGGCGGCGTTAATGGGAGATTGGAGGTATGGAGGCAGGCTCTGAAGTCTAAAGGTTTCAAGTTGAGTAGGACTAAGATGGAATATGTGGAATGTAAGTTCAGCGACGTGACGCGGGAAGCGGACGTGGAAGTTAGGCTTGACTCACAGGTCATCCTCAAGATATAAAGTTTTAAGTACTTAGGGTCAATTATTCAGGGAGATGGGGAGATCGACGGGGATGTTACGCACCATATTGGGGTGGGGTGGATGAAATGGAGGTTAGCGTCTGGAGTCCTGTGTGACAAGAATGTGCTACTAAAACTCAAAGGTAAGTTCTATATAGCAGTGGTTAGACCGGCCATGTTGTATGGAGCTGAGTGTTGGCCAGTCAAGAATTCACATATCTAGAAAATGAAAGTAGCAGAAATGAGGATGTTGAGATGGATGTGTGGGCACACTAGGCTGGATAAGATTAGGAATGAAGATATTCGGGAGATGGTGGGCGTGGCTCCCGTGGATGACAAGATGCGGGAAGCGCGACTTAGATGGTTCGGACACGTGCGTAGGAGAAGCCTAGATGCACCAGTTAGGAGGTGTGAGCAGTTGAATTTGGCATGTATGATAAGAGGCAGAAGGCAACCTAAGAAGTATTGGGGCGAGGTGATCAGGCAGGACATAGCGCGACTTCAGATTTTCGAGGACATGGCTCTTGATAGGAACATGTGGAGGTCGAGCATTAGGGTGGTAGGCTAGGAGGTAGTCGAGAGTTCTTCTTTCTTTATACTGGGTAGTCTGATAGAGTTTTGTTTAGGTTTTTTAGCGGTCTATGTTGTGTTCACATTGTTGTTTTGCATAGTTTTGTGTTATTGTCCTTTCACTTATCGTTGTTGTTATTTTCTTTCTCGCATCTTTTATTGTTACATGCCTCTTTTTTGTTTCTTTTCTGATATTATTGTCTTTCTTGTTGAGCCGAGAGTCTCCGGTAAACAACCCCTCTACCCTTTTCGGGGTAGGGGTAAGGTTTGCGTACACTCTACTCTCCCCAGACCCCAGTAGTGGGATTTTACTTGGTATGTTGTTGTTGTTGTTGGTTAAGTTGTTCATCTGTCATCACTTGGTGGGTGAATTCTTCACCTCTTCTTTGTATGGATTTATATATGAGTTTGAAGTTTGTAATTAGAATACTCTAATCTCGAGTCGAGATTAGGTTTGCTGCTACTGCGAAGAATAAGCTCGCTGAAGGCCTAGGTAGTCCTGGGTTGTCTCGTCTTGGGCCTGCTCTACTTGTGGGGCCTGTAGTTATTTCAATTTTGTAATACTGAGACTTATTTACATTTCATCTTTTTCCTTGTAATAATTGTAAACAAACAATTGGGGATTTAGTGAAATTAGGGAAACATATATATTCTAATGCTTGCATGAAAGAGTAGAAACATGCCTATAAGACCTAAGTGTTTCATTTTGCTCAACATGCTCTATTTCTATGTGTTTGTTAGATAACATGCCCATAGGACCTGATTATTTCACTTGTTCACATGCTCCAGTCCTATACATTATTAGTTGTTCATTGTATTGCAACATCATTGGTTATTTGCTCAATTTGATCTATTGCCATGTGTTAGATATCACGCCTATAGGATCACGTTAAGTTATAGAGACGTGCTCCTATTGATATTCATCTAGATATCATGTCTATAGGACCTTGATCGTTTAATTAGCTACTGTTATTGCTATTTCTATCACATTTCTCCCCTAGAAAACATGCCTATAGGGATGAAGTGTTATAAAACCAGTTTCAATACCAAATCTTAGAAATCCTGTCTATATGATAATTTTACTCGCCTAGAAATTATGTCTATAAAATCAAGCGCAGGTAATTTTGAGCTTTCAAACAGTTTTACTACCTCATCGTGCAAACAACTTAGAGATCATGCCTATAATCTGCAAATTCGTTGTTCTAGAATAGCAGCACTGCCTGTATAACACTTGAAACCAAAATCACATAGAAGCCATGTCTATAGGACTTCATGACCCTAATTCGCCTTAATTCTAAACTGTCTACTGCCACAATATGAATCTGCTTGTGTGCATTTGTTGCTTATGTGTGGAGGCTAACTTGAGCCTTTAATTGTCTTTACCTGGAGTCTTATTTGTTTTGGATGTCGCTTAGTTTTTATAATTTTTGAGCAACCTAGGTAAAGTCTAGAACCACCCAAATAGTAGGTCCAAAGACTCCTGGACCATAGGCATGGGACGGGTAGTGCACGCATAGGACGTGACTTAGAACTGAATTAGAACGCTTTAGGTAAAAAACTTCACCATAGTAATCGGGTAACAGGAGATGATAGTTTGTGCCTGCTGAATAATATGAGCAAATCCCATCTGAAAGGAGTTGCAAAGTATTATTTATGTTGCACGGGGTGATCCTTTAGGCTAAAAAACATAGGACCCCCCCTTTCCTTTATATATTTCGTCGTCTAATATAGGCCGTTATAGTTGTATCCTTGTAGTCCTTAAGACTTGTACCAATTCCTTTTATGTTATAATGAAACTCTTAGACTTTTATGTTTCTCTTTGTTTATTTGATAGTTCAGCTGGGACACACCTTTGTTGACCTCGAAGAGTGCCTAACACCTTCTCTTTGAGGTAATTTGATACCTTACCCGATCTTTGGTAAAGTAAACTAGTTAAAACAGAGTTATTTGCATAATAGGTGCCCTAACGAACCTTAAAAATTGTTAGGTGGCGACTCTTCTCTTTTAACCTCTTCCTTAAAAGAGTTGTCACACGTCAAAGCCCGATTTCGCGAGAAAAAGGGGTGCGACAATCAGTCCTCAAAATCTCGTTTGAAAACATTGAAAGCTAACACAACGTGGATACGAATACATAACACACAATCCGTTGCGGCGCGCAACCCGATCTCACCATACAAACACAATCCTCCATAATTTCAACATATCAGCATCAAGAATAACATGTAAAATCCGTTGCGGCGCGCAACCCGATCCCACCATATCATCAGAATCAATATCATAAACCCCTTTTTTTCCACCATATCAAAATAACATATAAAATTTGTTGCAGCGTGCAACCCTATCCAACCATATCAATATTAATCCTCCCTTATACCACTTGTTGCGACGTGCAACCCGATCCATAAACAAAATCAATAAATTTAATTAATTCAACAACTTAATTCACAAGAATTTCTAAGATTAAAGAATATGAAAGAAAAGAAATAAGGAACGCTGTACCAAATTAAGGAATGCTACAACTAATACAAAGCGACAAGACAAGCTAAATATATGACAGTTAAAGTGTACAAGTAAGACAATTAAGGAAAGTAGGAATTAATCATGGAACCATGGAAGAAACAAACATTTCAATACAAGAGTAATTAATGACAAGTAAAAAAATTATGGCATAGAAACCAATTAAAGCATCTAATAGTTAAGACACAAAATAAGATAATCAATGAAATAGGGGAAAGCATGGAAACAACTGATTTGATGACGTATATAAACCGTTACACACATAATTCACATAACATATAGTTCAAGGGTTCCTAATTCCCTCAAATCAAGGTTAGACCTAACACTTATCTCGCTCTGCAATCAACTCAAAGCTTAACCGGGGTCTGTCCACTAAACTTTGCCTCCATACCAATCAAATCTAACCAAAGTTGACTTAATATCAACAAACAATGCTAGGGAAATCAATTACAATACATAAAATTAATATCTTTACACTTTTCCCAAAATGTCAACAAAAGTCAACCCCCAGCTTGCTTGGTCAAAACCCGAGATTCAGTTCTAAATATCAATTTTACAAAAAACCTCAATTCTACCCAAACCACTAATTTCTACCATAAAAATCCTAGATTTAATGTTGAAAACACTTGAAAAGTAATGGGTAATTGAAAAGAAATAGACCTAAGTTGCTTACCAAGGTTTTTGGGAAGCAAATCCTCTTAGAAAATCGCCTCTAGGGTGTTAAGGGTTGAGAGTTTGTAAAAAATGAGCTAAATCCCATTTTCTCAGCTATTTGTCCAGGCACAGATGTTGCAAATGCGAGAAATCCATTGAAAATTCCAAGAGCTCCCATCTCTGCTGCCATCACAAATGCGATGGTTTTGTTTGCAAATGCGAACATGGGACAACCGCAAATTCGACTATTTGATTGCAAATGCGAACTAGCCCACCCCAATACCCTATCGCAGATGCGAAGAAATTGTTCACAAATGCGAACCTGGCAGAGTTCCTCCTATTATCGCAAATGCGATCCTGAGCTCATAAATGCAAGAATTGAGACATGTGCAAAAAACCAGCAGACTCCTAACTCTCTCAAACACTTCGCTATGCGTTCGAAACTCACCCGAGCCCTCGGGGATCCAAACCAAATATGCACAGAAGTGTAATAACATCATATAAACTCGCTCACACGACCAACACACCAAAATAACACATAGACTGCGCGGGTAAACTCAGTGACACAGACCCTTACTCCATTAACCTTTGGAAGCTTCTTACCAGCTGAGTTTAAACCAGTTGAGGAGGAAAATGAATTAGGAAGGAAAGAGGAGATGAACAGTAACCAATGGAACAGTAAATGTATGACTACTGAAATCGAGCAACAGAAGAGCAAGGAGAAGCTACCAACGAGCCCAAAACGTCTTCAATTCTCAGAAGCTGGATCATCGAGGCAAAATACAGATCTGGATCTGGGAAAAACAGAGATGGAAAAGGAGAGAACAACGCATGCAAAAAGAGGTAAGGATACAGAATAGGAACTCGCAAATGGGAATGAAGCTGGATTATGTTCCCCCAAGCGATAGAGAAGGTAAAATGATAGTACAAATTGAGGAAGAAGATGTTAATGAACTAAAGGATTACTGGGATAATGCTTTAATTGGATATGTACTGGGGGATACACCTATGAGAAATCTATGGTGAACTACATAGAAACAGTTTGGAACTATGTAGATAAGCCCCAAGTACTATATCATCAGGAGGGATACTATGTGTTCAGATTCAAAAATGGAGAAGATAAGGAAGCTGTAATGCAAGCAGGACCTCACACTTACCACAAAAAGCCACTGATACTACAAAATTGGGAGAGAGATTTTCACTTTGATCCTAGGTATATCACCACGATTCCACTGTGGATTCAATTACCTAACCTATCAATAGGATACTGGACTGCAGATGCCTTGAGTAAAGTGGCAAGTGCTGTAGGATTGCCAATGTATACAGACAAACATACAGCAGAACTAGAGAAGATATCCTATGTAANAAAACCATGGGTGGAGAGAGTTGAAATCATAACTCCTACGAGTGTGAAACAACAGGAAATTGTTTATGAATGGAAGCCAAAGTTCTGCACAAAATGTTTACATTTTGGACATGAACTGATTGAATGCTGGAAACAAAATAAGAAGGAGGAGAATGAAGAATTCCAAATGCCCAGAAGAAGAAACAGAGGCAAAAGGAATAGAATCATACAAGAGTGGAAACCAAAGGAACAACAAAGAGAGGAAGAGAAGAATGAAGTACCCGGTGGAATAAAGCAACATATTGATGATGATAAGGAGATACATCAGAGGGGCACAGATCAAAGAGGAAAAAAGGTTATGAGTGCAGGGGAATATGAAGATCAAAACAACGCTCTAAGTAACCATGGGAGAAATGTAGGTCCAAATAGATTCATAGTGCTGGATGAGGTGGGACACACAGATGAACATGAGGGAGGCATGGATTATGATCCTACACAACACCCACCATGATCATAAGCACATGGAAAATAAGAGGGCTAAATAAGCCCTACAAGAAAAAAGAGTTGAAAATATTTTTGCAGAAGAATAAGGGGGATATCCTAGGATGTCTAGAAACCAGAGTAAAAGAAAAAAAGGCAAAAACAATACTACATAGAATAGCAAGGGATTGCGAATACTGCTGTAATTATGATAAGGCTGAAAATAGAAGAATATGGTTGATAAGGAGATCAAACTTATCAGTGGATATGATGCAAGTCCATGAGAAATGTATTCACTGTAGAGTTACTGATACAATAAATGGGAATCAGATTATGCTAACAATAGTGTATGCTAGAAACAAGAGCCAGGAGAAAACAAAATTGTGGGATGAATTAGAAAGAAAATGAGGATTGACTCAAATTCCATGGATCATAAGTGGTATTTTAATAGTGTTTTGAGTACTGATGATAGATTGGGACAGCCTGTTACAATGAATGAAATAAAAGAGTTCAAGGAATGCATTGATGGTATAAAGTTAACCCCTTTGAAGACAAAAGGATGTTTCTATACTTGGTGCAATAAACAACAAGCAGTAGATAGGGTATACAGCAGAATAGATTGGGCTCTTGGAAATTTTGAATGGATCAAATACTATGGACATGTGGAAGCTGACTACTTGGAACCTGGAGTATCGGATCACTCTCTTATAGTGATTCAAATATGGAAAAGAAAAAACATATACCATAAACCATTTAAGATATATATGGTAACAATGGAACACAGGGAGTTCAAAGCCATGGTAGAGGACATATGGAGGCAGAAGATGGACTGTGATCCTATGGAAAGAATATGGGGAAAATTACAGAAGCTGAAATCGATGTCAAAAGGACTGAACAAGGAGATGACAAGCTATGAAAGAAGACTGAATCAAACTAGACAAAAGTTAGAAAATGTGCAGAATAGTCTGAAGATCAGTCCCCTAAACCAAGAAATGATTGAATAAGAAAAAATGACATTACATGAGTTAGAGAAGCGGAGCATAATAGAGGAAAGAGTCTTGAGACAGAAGTCAAGAGTGAATTGGATAGACTATGGAGATTCAAACTCCAAGTATTTCTATGCTCAGTTGAAGATGAGAACAAGCAGGAACTCGATAACATCTGTGTACAATGCAGGAGGAGTTAGAGTTACAGAGCCTCAAGAAGTATAAAAGGAGTTTACTTTATTTAAGCAACTCATGGGGACAGATACTGGGATTAAGCCATGTCCAATCTCAAAAGTCGTTAAAGAAGGAGTATGTCTATCAGTGCAGCAACAACTATAGTTAATACAGGAAGTAACACATGAAGAAATAGATGAAGCAGTGAAAGATATGCCCATTGACAAAGCACCAGGAGTTGATGGATTTCCAGTCGAGTTCCTGAAAATGCATTGGCAAGAGGCCAGACAAGAGGTGTATGANCGATAAAGAAAGTAATAGATAGCATAATTGGGAAATCACAATCGGCATTCATAGAGGGGAGAAGTATTATGGATAATGTTTTGTTTAGCCATGAATTGTTTAATGGCTAAAACAGGAAAGGAGTATCACCAAGATGTATCCTCAAGGTTGACTTAAATAAAGCATATGACTCAATTGATTGGCAATTCTTAAGACATATGCTCACAGAACTTGGTTTTCCTTAGAAATGCATTAGATGGATTATGGAGTGTGTAACAACAGTGTCGTATTCATTAACACTTAATGGAGTGCTCACAAAACATTTCCCTGCTAAGAGAGGTATTAGGCAGGGAGATCCTATGTCCCCTTACCTATTTGTGATTGCTATGGAGTACTTGCAAAGGGAGATGAATATATTGAAAAAGCAGAAGGAGTTCAAGTTCCATCCGAAGTGCAAGAAACTGGGAGCAACACACATATGTTTTGCTGACGATTTGTTAATGTTTTGCAGGGGTGACAAACAATCAATTAATGCATTGCAGAATACTTTTGATAAATTTTCAAGGGCATCAGAACTACAAGCAAGTGCAAAGAAAAGCTCAATATATATTGCTGGGGTAACACAACAAATCCAAGAGGAGATGATGCAAATTACTGGATATGTAAAGGGCAGTCTGCCTTTTAAATATCTGGGAGTTCCATTGTCTACAAGGAAGCTGAATATACACCAATGTATGCCTGTGGTCGAGAAAATCACACATAGGGCAAGATGCTGGTCAGCTAGACTATTATCCTATTCTGGGAGGGTGCAACTAATCAAATCAGTCCTATTTGGTGTGAAAACATACTGGGCACAAATCTTCTTAATGCCAAAGAAGATCATGAAGATGATAGAGACTATTTGCAGGACATTTCTATGGACTGGATCAACTGAAGTATCAAGGAAAGCTTTAATAGCATGGGACAAAATATGTAAACCTAAAGTAGCAGGTGGACTGAATGTGATCAATACGAAGATTTGGAACAAGGCAGCAGTGATGAAACACCTGTGGGAATTGACAAGGAAGAAGGATGTATTATGGATTAGATGGGATCATACATATTACATAAAAAACAGAAATATGGAAGATGTACACACACCTAAAACTGCAGCATGGGTGGTGAGGAAGATCACAGAAACAAAAGAAGATGTACTGAAGATGAGGACAAATCAATGTGACATCGGAACTGTGCTGGGGAAGTTTGAAAGGCAAGGTAAATTCCAAATACATAAGGCATATGTACAGATGCAACCTCAATTCAGTAGGGTGGAATGGAAAAATATACATTTACACACACAAATTCATCCAAGATTGAAGTTTCATCTATGGTTGGCTATGAATCAAAGATTATCAACTATAGAAAGGCTTGCAAAATTTGGCATACAAGTGCAGACAGAGTGTGTGTTCTATGGGCAAGATGAGGAAAAGTTTGAGCATCTATATTTTGAATGCAGTGTACAAAAAAATTGTGGGAGAGAATTTTGAAATGGTTAGGACACACAAGACAGATAATGGAATGGAAGCAGGAAGTGCACTGGATCAACAACATGGCAAAGAAAAAAGATTGGAAAGCATAGATGACTACGACAAGTTTTGCTATGGTCGTGTATTGCATATGGCGAGAAAGAAATGCGACAAGATTCAACAAGGGGAGATACAATATAGATGGAATATGCAAGGAGATTGCAATGCATATACACATACAGGGCAGAAAGAAGAAAAAATGGGGGCCAGGATTAAAGTATGTAAATAAAATACCTTAGTTATAGAGTATAGTATGCTATTAATATAGGTATACTTGTAATAGAAATGAGAGATTAATGGTTAGCATTAATCTAGTTTTGTAATGACTTTTTTGATGAAATAAAAGTAAACTTTCGTCAAAAAAAAAAAAAAACACATAGAACAATGAATCGGACATCAAAATGAATGATATTTTAAAAGACACTCAAGAACATGCAACTTTACAACCGGACGTCCGAATCACGTCAAATCAACTTCGTTTTGCACTAAATTTTGCAGACAGGTTATAAATATTCCAATGAACCTATACCAAGTTCCGTAAAAAAAATTCGAACCCGGTAGAAACAAAGTTAACCTATGGTTAAACTTAGAAATTCTTTTAGCCTTCAAATTACTAGTTTTCAACAAATTACGATAAATCAAGTTAGTGACTTTCGAATTCGATTCCGGACGTATGCCCGAGTCCCAAAACTCAATACAGACCCACTGGGACAGTCAAAATACTAATCCGGGTCTATTGACACAAAATATTTACATTAGTCAACTCAAGTGAGTTTTAAGGTAATTTTTCACATTTTCACATAAAAATTTTCCAAAAAAGGACACGGACTGTGCATGCAAATCGAGGAAAGCTAAACTGAGCTATTCGAGGTCTCAAATCACAAAAATGAAGGCTAAAAATGAAATTGACCTATCGGTTCATCATATTCTCCACCTCTAAAACAAATGTTCTTCCTCGAACGGACATAAAAAGATGCCTGGACTGGTAAAAAAGTGTGATATCTACTCCGCATATCCGAATCGGACTCCCACGTGGTTGCCTCGATTGGCTGACCTCTCCACCGCACTCGAACTGAATGATAACTCTTAGACCTCAACTGCCAGACCTGCCGGGCTAGAGTAGCCGCTGGCTCCTCTTCATAAGTCAAGTCCTTGTCCAATTGGACTGAGCTGAAATCTAACATATGGGACGGATCACCGTGATACTTCTAGAGCATTGACACATGGAACTGGATGGACTGCTTATAAACTAGGTGGCAATGCGAGCATGTAGGCCACCTCCTACTCTCTCAAGAATCTCAAAGGGTATGATATACCTTGGGCTCAACTTGCCCTTCTTTCTGAACCTCATCACACCCTTCATGGGTGAAATCCGGAGCAATACCCTCTCTCCAGCCATTAATGCAGCATCACAAACTCTACGATTGGCATAACCTAGACTGAGTAGTGAAAAGTCGATTCTGAATAATCTTGATCTTTTCTATGGCATCCTGAACTAAATTGCTACCCAACAACCGAGCCTCTCCCGGCTCGAACCCTCCAACCGGCGAACGATACCACCTCCCGTATAATGCCTCATAGGGATCCATTTGAATGCTCGACTAGTAGCTATTGTTGTAGGCAAACTCCGCAAGAGGCAAGAACTGATCCTAAGAACCCTTGAAATCCATAACACAAGCACGAAGCATATCCTCCAATATCTCAATGGTGTGCTAGGAGTGTCCATCCGTCTAGGGGTGAAATGCTTTACTCAGCTCAACCTACATCCCTAACTCACGTTGTACGGCCCTCCAGAAGTGCTAGGTGAACTGCGTACCTCGATCAGAAATGATAGACACGGGCACACCGTGAAGATGGACGATCTTGCAGACTTAGATCTCAGCTAACCGCTCCGTAGAATAGGTATCTGCCATTGGGATGAAATGTGCCGACTTGGTCAACCTGTACACATTGACCCATATCGCGTCGAACTTCTTCTGAGTCCGTGGGAGTCCCACAACAAATTCCATAGTAATACGCTCCCACTTCCACTCAGGAATCTCTAGCCTCTGAAGAAAACCGACTGGCCTCTGATACTCGTACTTTACTTGATGACAATTCAGACACCGAGCTACATATGCAACTATATCCTTCTTCATCCTCCTCCACCAATAATGCTGCCGAAAGTCCTGATACATCTTGGCGGCACCCAGGATGAATAAAGTATCGGGAACTGTAGGCCTCCTCAAGAATCAACTCACGAAGTCCATCCACATTGGGCACACAAATACGACCCTGCATCCGAAACCCCCCATAATATCCAACAATAACCTGCTTGTCACCATCGTTCCGCACCGTGTCCTTACGCACAAGAAAATGTGGGTCATCATACTAACGCTCTCTGATGCGCTCATACAAGGAAGATCAAGAGACTATGCAAGCTAGAAAATGACTCGGCTCTAAAACATCTAACCTCACGAACTGATTGGACAAAGCCTGAACATCCGATGCAAGAAATCTCTCACCAACTAGGATATACGCAAGGAATCCCATACTCACATCCTTTTTACTCAAGGCATCGGCCACTATATTGGCCTTCTCAGGATGATATGAAATAGTGATATCATAGTCTTTCAACAGCTCCAACCACCTTCTCTGCCTCAAGTTAAGATCCTTTTGCTAGAAAAAATACTGTAGACTCCAATGATCCGTGAGTACCTCACATGACATGCCGTAACGATATTGCCTCCAAATCTTCAGCGCATGAACAATGGATGCCAACTCATAGTCATGAACATGTTAATTCTTCTGATGAACCTTCAACTGTCATGACGCGTATGCAATCACCTTGCCATTCTACATCAATACTACATCGAGCCCAATACGAGGTGCATCACAATACACCGTGTTGGATCTTGAACCTGTGGGCAACACCAACACTGGCACCATAGTCACCATAGTCACAGTGGTGTGACGCGTATGCAATCACCTTGCCATCCTACATCAATACTACATCGAGCCCAATACGAGGTGCATCACAATACACCGTGTTGGATCTTGAACCTGTGGGCAACACCAACACTGGCACCATAGTCACCATAGTCACAGTGGTGTGACGCGTATGCAATCACCTTGCCATCCTACATCAATACTACACCGAGCCCAATACGAGGTGCATCATAATACACCGTGTTGGATCTTGAACCTGTGGGCAACACCAACACTGGCACCATAGTCACCATAGTCACAGTGGCACCAACACTTTGAAAACTTGGCATATAACTGACTATCCCTTAGAGTCTAAAGTACAATCTGAACATGCTACTCATGCTCGTCTCGACTGCGGGAGTAGATCAAGATATAATCTATGAATATAATCACAAAAGACATCAAATATGTCTTGAATACTCGGTTCATCAAATCCATAAATGCTACTGGGGCATTTGTCAACCCAAATGACATTACTAGGAACTCATAATGCCCATACCGAGTCCGAAAAGCTGTCTTAGGGACATTGGATGACCTAATCTTCAACTGATGGTAGTCGGATCTCAAATCAACCTTCGAAAACACTTTGGCACCTTGGAACTGATCAAATAAGTCATCAATCCTCGGCAACAGATACTTGTTCTTGAGACCTTGTTCAACTACCGATCATCTATACTCATCCTCATCGACCTATCTTTCTTCTTCATGAACAACACGGGGGCACCCCAGGGTGAGATATTAGGTCTAATGAATCCCTTATCAAGCAAATCTTGCAACTGCTCCTTCAGTTACTTCAACTCCGGCGGGTCCATACGGTATGGTGGAGTAGAAATAGGCTGAGTGCCCGAAACCAAATCAATACAGAAATCAATATCTCTGTCGGGTGGCATCCCTGGGAGATCTGCAGGAAACACCTCTGGAAACACCTCTGGAAACTCACGCACAACATGCACTGAATCCATGGAAGGAACCTCCGCACTCGAATCACGAACATAGGCCAAATAGGCTAGACATCCCTTCTCGACCATACATCGAGCTTTAACATAAGAAATAACCTTGATGATAGAATGGCCAGAAGTCCCCCTCTACTCTAATCGATGCAACTCCGGCATGGCTAAGGTCACCGTCTTGGCGTGACAATACAATATAGCATGATAAGGTGACAACCAATATGTAACCAAGATAACATCAAAATCTACCATATCAAGAAGTTGGAGATCTACACTAGTCTCAAGACTCCCAACAGTAATCACACACGAGCGATAGACACGATCTACAATAATAGAATCTCCCACAGGCGTGGACACATGCACAGGAAAACTCAAAGAATCACGAGGCACAACTAGATAAAGAGCTAAATAGGATGAAACATAGGATTAAGTAGAGCCCGGATCAAATAGAACTGAAGCATCTCTATGGAAAATTGGAATCATATCTACGATAACACCGTCAGATGTATCGGCCTCAGGCCTAGCTAGGAAAGCATAAAATTGAAGCTGGGCCCCACCACTATGACCTACGTCTCTAGGATGACCTCTAGTTGGCTGGCCTGCACCTCTAACGGCCTGACCTCCAGCTATAATGACGTGACGTCCACCTTTGGCTACCTGAGCAGGCGGTGGAGCAACCAGTGCTGGGATCATGGCACGAGAACTCTATTGTGGCATGCTGCCCAACAATATCAGACAGAACCTCCTAATGTGACCAATACACACTCAAAACACCCATCCCGCTACTGTGGCTTCTGAAGCTTAGTTGACCCGAACGGGCCGGATAACCATGAGGATATCTCTGAATTGGAGGCGCAGTAATAGGAGCTGATGGTGTACTGTAGGCTAGTTGCCTAGAATGAGGTGCATAAGGACCACGACTCCCTGAAATACTATGAGATGCCTGAAGCGCTAACTAAAATGGCCTGGGAGGATGGCCCCTACCAAAAGTGCTCCCATCTCCAGAAGAGGCACCACTGAAACTACCGGAATGAAGAGGCCTCTTATTAGACACCGACTCTCTCTCCTGAGCAAGGACCATATCGATCCATCTAGCAATATCTATGACCCTCTAAAAAGTAATATAATCTCTGGTCTCCTCGGCCATCTGTAGCCTGCTAGTGAAAGTGAGCCCATCAATTCATCTCCTCACTCTCTTCCTTTCTGTAAGAATCAAGATAATGGCATAGCGATCTAGGTCCACAAGTCGAGTTTTGTACTAGGTAACAATCATACTACCCTACTAAAGACGCTCAAACTGGCTGCGATAATCCTCTCTTAGAGTGTCAGGGATGAACTTCTCTAGAAATAGACGTGGAAACTGATACCAGGTAAGTGCATGTGACCCAGCTAATCTAGTCAACATATAATATCTCCACCACCTCCTGGAGAAACTAGTCTTCTGAAACACTAAAAAGTTGACCCCATTGGTCTTAACTATACCATGTTCCGCAACACCTCGTGGCAGCGGTTTAGATAATCACATGGGTTCTCAGAAGGTGCACCATAAAAATAAACTGAAAAGAGCTTGGTAAACTTTTCCAACCTCAACAAAGCCTCAGAAGACATAGCAGACCTATCACCGGCCTATGCTGCAACAACCGACTGAACCCCCCCAATTAGCGAGACTGTTGGTGTCTGATGCCAGGGAGCCGCGTGCTCCGGGATGTTAGTAGTGGGAGTCTGTGCTCCTCCCCCAGCCCGAGAGATTACTTTTTCCACCGGGAAAGTATCGGTCTAGGCTAGACTCTCTATAAGGCCCACCAAACGGACTAGAACGTCCTAAATCACTGGAGTGACTTTGAACCCCTCCAGGACCTGAGCTGGTCTGACGGGTACAGTCTGAGCTGGAACCGCCTCCTTGTGATCAATCTGAGGCTCACATTGCGGGTGCTGCTGCTCGAGCTCTGCCTTGGCTTTGTCCTCTGCCCCTGGTAGTAGCTTCCACGGGGGGGCTCTGACTCGTGTTTGGTTGTAGATGCAGTGCATGTTCCCGCCACCTGCGAGAGAACAAGAATATAATGGTTCAATCATCAATGATAGAATATAATCGCCCGATAGAGAAAGAAAGAAATGAAATTTTTCTTAAGCTCCATAGCCTTTGGAAGATAAGTACAGACATCTCCATACCGATCCTCCAAACACTACTAATCTTGCTCATGACTCGTGAGACCTAGGCAAACTAGTGCTCTGATACCAACTTGTCACGACCCGGGTTGCCACCCTCGGGACCGTGATGGCGCCTAACATTTCACTTGCTAGGCAAGACAATGTTAGAATAGTTTTTAGCCATTTTTAACAATTCAAATTAAATTTTAACCGATAAGCTGAATAAACTGAAATAGAGTGAGAAAATCATGAAAACATCGGTATATAGATACAATCCTAGAACTGGTGTCACATATACACGAGTGACTAGTGTAATACAAATAATGGTCCAAATGAAAACTTGACTGTCTGAAATGAAATAAACAACTAGAATAAGGTAGAAAGGGGCCGTGCAATTGACCTCAAGTCTCCGTCAGGCAATCAATCCGAGCAATCTATTAGCTGCCGCTAGGACCGACTCAAAAATCTGCACAAGAAGTGCAGAGTGTAGTATGAGTACAACCGACCCCATTTACTCTGTAAGTTAACTGATGAAATAGTGACGAGGCTAAGGCAGGTCACTTACAATATCCTGTATGCAGCATAATAATAATAACAGGGAAGGAACATAGAAAAAGTAAGGCAGTTAACTTATGAAAATAAACTCAATCCTCGAAATTAGTAAAACCAGAAACATCAGTCCTTAGAATCTCGTTTGAAAACACTAAAAGCTTATACAATGCAAAAATGAATACATAACACACAATCCATTGCGGCGCACAACCCGATCCCACTGTACAAACACAATCCTCCCTTATTTCACCATGTTAATATCAAGACCAACATGTAAAATTTGTTGCGACGCGCAACCTGATCCTACCAGATAATCAGAATCAATATCATAATCCTCCCTTATTTTACCATATCAAAATCACATATAAAATCCATTGTGGCGTGCAACCCGATCACACCATGTCAATATCAATCCTCCATTCCACCCGTTGCGGCGTGCAACTCGATCCATAAACAAAATCAATAAATGTAATTAATTGAACAACTCAATTCACAAGAATTTCTAAGATTAAAGAATATGAAATCAAAGCACTAAGGAACTCCGTACCAAATCAAGGAATGCTACAATTAATATAAAACAACAAAGCAAGCCAAATATATGATAGTTAAAGTGTACAGGTAAGAAAATTAAGGCAAGTAACAATTAATCATGGAAGTATGAAAGAAACAAACATTTCAATACAAGAGTATTAATGATAAGTAACAAGTTACAACATAGAAAGCAACTAAAACATGTAATAGTTAAGACACAGAATAAGACAATTAATGAAATACGGGAAAACATGGAAACAACTATTTTGATGGCGTATATACACTCGTCACCTTGCTATACGCCATTACACACATAATTCATATAACATATAGTTGAAGGGTTTCTAATTCCCTCAAATAAAGTTTAGACCAACACTTACCTCGCTCCGTAATCAAATCAAAGCTCAATGGAGGCCTTTCCTCTAAAATTCACCTCCAAACCAATCGAATCTAACCAAAATCGACTTAATATCAACAAACAATGCTAGGGAAATCAATTAAAATACATAAAGTTAAGATCTTTACACTTTTCCCAAAAAGTCAACCCCTGACTCGCTTGGTCAAAACCCAAGATTTGGACCAAAACCCAATTACCCATTCACCACCGAGCCCGATTATGTGATAGTTTTGAAATCCGACCTCAATCTAAATCTCAATTTTACAAAACCCCCAATTCTACCCAGATCCCTAATTTCTACCATTAAAATCCTAGGTTTAATGTTGAAAACACTTGGAAAGTAATGGGTAATTGAGAAGAAATAGATTAAATTGCTTACCAATGTTTTTGGGAATAAAATCCTCTTAGAAAATCGCCTCTAGGGTGTTTAGGGTTGGGAGTTTGTAAGAAATGAGCTATATTCCGTTTTTTCAGCTATTTGTCCAGGCCCAGATGTCGCAAATACGATCTGGGGGGTTCGAAAATGCCAGAAATCCATCGCAAATGCCAGAAATCCATCGCAAATGCGAAGAGCTCCCATCACAAATGCGATGGTTTTGTTCGCAAATGCGAACATAGGACAACTGCAAATGCGAATCTGATCGCAAATGCGGACTAGACCACCCCAACACCCTATCGCAAATGCAAACCTAGCATAGTTCTTCCTATTATCGCAAATACGATCCTAAGCTCGCAAATGCAAGAACTGAGAGCTGTGCAGAAACACCAGCAGACTCCTAACTCTCTCAAACACTCCGCTACGCGTCTGAAACTCACCCAAGCCCTCGGGGCTCCAAACCAAACATGCACACAAATGTAATAACATCATACGAACTCGCTCGCACGATCAAACCACTAAAATAACACCTAGACCTAGGAATTAAACATCAAAATGAATGATATTTTCAAAGAAACTCAAGAACATGAAACTTTACAGCCGGACGTCCGAATCACGTTATCAACTATGTTTTGCACCAAATGTTGCATACATGTTATTAAGACTGATGAACCTATACCAAGTTCCTGAACCGAAATTCTACCCCGATAGCAACAAAGTCAACCTACGGCCAAACTTAGACATTCTTTTAGCCTTCAAATTACTAGTTTTCAACAAATTATGTTAAATCAAGTTAGGGACTCCGAATTTGATTCCGGGCATATGCTCGAGTCCTAAATCATGATACGGACCCATAGGGACTATCAAAACACTAATCCAGGCCTGTTTACACAAAAAGTTGACCGTAGTCAACTCAAGTGAGTTTTAAGGTAAAATTTAACATTTCATCAATTTTTCACATAAAATTTTCCAAAAAAGAACATGGATTGTGCACATAAATCAAGGAAAGCTAAATGGAGCTATTCGAGGTCTCGGATCTCAGAAATGAAGGCTAAAACATAAATTGACCTATCAGGTCATCACACTTCGCCACTGACACTATCTGCATGCCCTCCACCGGCATTAGCTGAATAAGCAGGGAATGCCTCTCCTCCACGGTCTCCTAACCACGAGAAAATGGGGAACAAGACACCTTATCAAGATCCTCGAGGAAGGCGAAGCACCACTATTTCGTATTATGAAGAGTGCGATGTTCTCTCTATGCCGGTGGAGCTCACCAATTATATGAAGCCGCTGGCTTTAGTGAAGGATTGGATAAATATCGGCTCCCTTTCTGGGGAGTGCTTGATAAATGAAAACATGCACTGTTTAGCGTAGGTATCGCTCTAACTTCGTCCTATCTTCTTTTTCGTTTATACTTTGCGATAATAACCTTGATTCTAACATTTTTTAGGCCATCCTCTTAATTTTTGAGGGCCTGCAAAGGTTGATCCTGGATAAATAAGAAATTGCTCCAAGCAGGATCAACTTTTGGCTGAAATAAATTAGCTCACCGAGAAGCTCCCGGTGCTGGATGAAAAAGTTGCATAGATGAACGAGCTTGAGGCTTGGTTACAACAAACTGAGCAAGATGAAATGGCCCACACCAAGAAGCTGCCCAATTGCATGAAAATCTCAGAGAGGTTAAGGCTAAGTGGGTCGAACTTGAGGATGCTGACCGCTGATGCCCAACACAAATATGCCTTTGAGGAACAAGTTAATAAATTGAAGGCCAACTTATGCTCCAAAACCGAGGAGGTCAATGCTGTCGAGGAGAGGAGGGCTAGAATAGAAGAGAGGCAAAAAAGGTAATGTAGCAAAAACGACTTCACTCAACTACCAATGTTGAGCTTGATTTCCAACTCAGCGCAATAAAGTCTAAAAAAAGAGATCCAGGCCAATATTGACAAGCTTCGAGCAAACCTCCAGGATCAAGAAGATCCCTCGTCTTTGAGAAGACTTATTCTATGTATCATATGAAGAGGAAGACTTTGGAGGAGGACAAAGTAGGTATTTCCAACATTGACGATTGCATTGCCAAAGCCCAGGAACTAGCGTTAACTGCTTGTGAGAATCTTCCTGCTCTGCCCGCTGCAATTGACTCGAATACCAATTATGAGTATTCAGGAATCGAAGGGGAGACTGAAGAGGATGAAAGCCCCAAACCGGCAGGGGAACAACCTTCTTCCACTAGGGAGAATGAGGACCCTTCCCTCCCTTCGGGTTCTAGTAGCAAAGAATAATGTATAAATTTTTTCTTTTATTCTTTGTAATTATTCCAATAGTTTTTTACTAATTTGGAACTTTAATAAATAAAAGAACATTTTCTTAAATATAATGAAAAAATATTTCTTTTACATTAATTGATAAAGCTTCAGGAACTCTTTCTCATCTAATAACTTTTGATTCCGAGCATAAACACTTCTGGACTCTACCCTTTACTAAGAGGGTTTCATAAGAGAGGGCCCTTATGTTTACGACACTCTTGAAGAGGACTTCTCCTGTTCATTACGGTACAAGCATTTGAAGTTTTTTTAAAATATCAAATGATAAAATAAATTGACTTATCAATCAGACAAGAAATAAGAAAACAAAGGACTTTGATTTATTCTTTCTATCTTCAAAAGTACACCTACATAAACATTCATCCGCTTAAGTAAATAGAGCTTCCAATACATGTGGATAACTTATACAACTTATTTCTACAGAGCTGATCGTGCAGCCCTTGGTCCCGATAAGACATTGATCCCGGTTCTAACAGTCCCCGGTTTTGGTGGCACTCCTGGTGCCGTAACATGTATTATTATTCCCCTCAATGTTCGAGTGCTAAGTATGAGGATTCGAATGCTGGAAGTCTTGTATTCATCGAAGGGTTTTCCCTTCGTTTTGTACTTTGATGTTTCATCGGTGGAGATAAATTGTGAATGGTTAAATAATCTGTTTGAGTTTTGGGAGGCGAGGTTTGGCATCAAACCAAAGATTATCGAACCATCCACAAACTCTTTTACATAAGAGCTCATGGTCGTCGTCGCCATCTGTAGAAGAATTTTTCGTGCCTTGATATCAAAGGTTTTATGGAGTACATGATAATTCACCATGTGTTGGAAGAATAGCCTTTTTCCTTTTTCTTCTTAAAATTTTTCCTTGATTATCCATCAATACTTTCTTCAACCGCAGGAGTAGTGATTTTGACCTCCGTTGACTTAAATTCTTTAGCGATCAAACCTACCTCACGCCAACCTTTTCCACTGTGATTTTCACGCTTTTGCAGATTTTTATGTTTTTGATGATTTTGAGGAACTGGTTTTGAATTGAATCGCCACCGCTCTCCACCGTCTTCAACAACACTATAGCTAAATTCAGCCTTTATCACAACATAACACCACCATACTTGCGAGACTTCTTGATCACCGGAAGAATTTCGCCGATCAACACATATTTTTTGTGGGAGTTCAAGGTTGTAGTCTCTCACCACATCAACTGGAACGTACTGCAATTTGGAACAAAGGTTTGGTTACTTCTCATACTTTCAATTATTGCTTTTGATAGAACTTCAATCATAAGGAAATGTTTGTTAAAGCTTTTTCAAGATTCGATCTGATATGAAATTCTTTCTTCTTCCTTAATCTGAAATTCTCCTTCTTCGCCATTTCCTCGACTCTCGCAATTACACTCTCCGACGACTGTTCCACCACCTTCCTCTCCAAATCATCTACCGGATTATTCGATTTGAAACCCTCTGTAGAGAAGCCAAATCCGAAATCAGAAAAGTCTATTTCAAGCCTTCACAGTTTGACTTAGATTTGAAAATCGTTAGGACGGAATAGTTTCAGAAAATTTTAAAAATAAAAATCTGTTTCTTTCCATTTAAACAAAGTTCGAATCTTTTTTAGAGTGTCAACAATTATTAATTTTATTCCTTGGTATTTTTATCTTCTTTTAAGGATTATTTTTCAAAATATACTGGTTTTCATTTCCGGGTTTTTTTCTAATCTTTTAAAAGTGATCTCAAAAGATATAAAAGGGTTTTTTTTCTTTTAAGGGTAATTTGATGAAGATATTGGTTTTCATTTTTTGATTTTTTCTCCCCCTATTCTCTTGGTTCCGTGGGTGTTTGCGTGTTTTGCAGGTATAACTTTTAGGAGGTGCACGCGCACAGGCAGTAGAGTAGCAGTTATACGCCGCAGCATCGGGAGTATACCTACTCGAGGGTTCCGGGTTCTATTCGCGGGAATTGGTACCTCCCGCCTCCTGTTTCTCTGTCTCTTGTGTTAATTACTTTTTTTCCGTAGTATTTAGTACTAGTCTAGTCAATCCAATGGAAGATTGAGGTCATGTCCTCAGGGAAGTCGAGGAGCTCGGGGAGGTCGAGTGGTGGGGAGGGGGGTAGGGCAAGGGTCAGGGGGTGGGACGGGGCCCAAAGGGGGTAAAGGGAACAAGGTAGCTTGTATTTGAGAATTGGATCCTAGAATATAGGGAAGTTGACGGGTAAGTCTATAGAGTTGTCAAAGATTCTCCAGAAGAGGAGGGTCAATATAGCGTGTGTGTAGGAGACTAGGCGGGTAGTATCAAAGGCGAGGAATGTAGATAGGTATAAATTGTGGTTCTCCAGAGTCGTGAAGGATAAGAACGGCGTGGAAATTTTGGTAGATAGGGAACCTCGAGAGTCGCTGGTAGAGGTCAGACATGTGAATGACAAATTGATGGCGATTAAGGTAGTAGTTGGAGGGAGCACTCTGAATGTCATTAGCGCTTACGCGCCGCAAACAGGCTTGGACGAGGAGGTTAAGAGGCGCTTCTGGGAGGTGCTGGATGAGGTGGTGGGGGTATTCCGCTACGGAGAAGCTATTCATAGGAGGGGATTTCAATGGTCATATTGGGTCATCTGCTGGTGGCTATGGTGATATGCACGGTGGCTTCGACTTTGGTGATAGGAACGGGGGTGGTACCTCACTATTGGATTTCGCTAGAGCTTTTGAGTTGGTGATAGTGAACTCTATGTTCCCGAAGAGGGAGGAACATTTGATTAATTTTTGGAGTGTGGTGGCTAAGACTCAGATTGACTATCTCCTCCTCAGGAGGTGTGACAGGGGGTTGTGCGAGGATTCCAAGGTGATCTCGAGTGAGAACCTCGAAACTCAACATAGGCTCCTGGTGATGGACGTCGGTATCTTGTTGAAGAGGAAGAAAAGGTTTGTACGGGGTCAGTCAAGGATCAGGTGGGGCGATTTGTCTAAGGATAATGAGTAGGAGCTGGAGGGGCGTATGATGAATATGGGTTCCTGGAAGAGTGGCGGGGACGCTAATGCTATGTGGACGACGACGTTGAACTGTATAAGAGAGGAAGCAAGCGAGGTGTTGGGAGTTTCGAAAGGTTACTCTGGCGGGCACCGAGGCGACTGGTGGTGGAATGACGTGGTCCAAGGTAAAGTGGAAGCCAAGAAAGCGGTTTTCATTAAGTTAGTAGAGAGCACCGACGAGGATTAGAGGAGATAGAACAAAGAAATATATAAGGAGGCTAGGAAGGAGGCGAAATTAGCAGTCACAGAGGCTAGGACTGCTGCTTTTGGTCGACTTTATGAGGAACTTGGAGGCAAAGGTGGGGACAAGAAGTTATTTCGGTTGGCCAAAGATAGAGAGAAGAAGGCTTGCGACCTGTATCAAGTGAGGTGCATCAAAGACGAGGAAGGTCGAGTATTGATGGAAGAGGCCCAGATTAGGCAAAGATGGCAATCGTACTTTCATAAACTTCTGAATGAAGAGGGGGGGTGGAAACATCGTGTTAGAGCAATTGGGGAACTCCGAGAGTCATCAGGATTTAGGTATTGTAGGCGAATTAAGGTTGAGGAGGTAGTGGGTGCGATGGGTAAGATGCGTCAGGGCAAAGCGACCGGAGCAGATTAGATTCCAGTAGTATTTTGGAGATATGCGGGTAGAGCCGGATTGGAGTGGCTGACTGGGTTGTTTAATGTTATCCTCAGGACAAAGAGAATGCCTGATGAGTGGCGGTGGAGTACAATGGTTCCGATGTACAAGAACAAAGGGTATATCCAGAATTGTAAAAACTATAGGGGTATCAAGTTACTAAGTCATACCATGAAAGTTTGGAGAGGGCGGTGGAAGGGAGGATAAGAAGGGAATTGTCTATATCAGAAAACCAGTTCGGGTTCATGCCGAGTCGTTCTACCACGAAAACTATCAACCTTATCAGGAGGTTGGTGGAACTATACAAGGATAGGAAGAGGGATTTGCATATGGTGTTTATTGACCTTGAGAAGGCGTATGACAAGGTCCCTAACGTCCTTTGGAGGTGAAAGGTGTCCCAGTGGTTTACATTAGGGCGATACGGGATATGTATGATGGAGCTATGACTCGGGTTAGGACTGTGGGAGGTGACTCAGAGCCTTTTTCGGTTGTTATGGGGTTACACCAAGGATCGGTGCTCAGCCCGTTCTTATTTTCTCTAGCGATGGACGCACTGACACACCATATCAAATGAGAGGTGCCATGGTGTATGTTGTTCGCTGATGATATAGTTCTGATTGATGAGACGCGAGGCGGCGTTAATGGGAGATTGGAGGTATGGAGGCAGGCTCTGAAGTCTAAAGGTTTCAAGTTGAGTAGGACTAAGATGGAATATGTGGAATGTAAGTTCAGCGACGTGACGCGGGAAGCGGACGTGGAAGTCAAGCTTGACTCACAGGTCATCCTCAATAGAGAAAGTTTTAAGTACTTAGGGTCAATTATTCAGAGAGATGGGGAGATTGACGGGGATGTTACGCACCATATTATGGTGGGGTGGGTGAAATAGAGGTTAGCGTCTGGAGTCCTGTGTGACAAGAATGTGCCACCGAAACTCAAAGGTAAGTTCTATAGAGCGGTGGTTAGATCGGTCATGTTGTATGGAGCTGAGTGTTGGCCAGTCAAGAATTTACATATTCAGAAGATGAAAGTAGCAGAAACTAGGATATTGAGATGGATATGTGGGCACACTAGGCTGGATAAGATTAGGAATGAAGATATTCAGGAGAGAGTGGGTGTGGCTCCCGTGGACGACAAGATGCGAGAAGCGTGACTTAGATGGTTCGAACACGTGCGAAGGAGAAGGGTAGATGAACTGGTTAGGAGGTGTGAGCGGTTGAATTTGGCAGGTACGGGAAGAGGCAGAGGGCGAACTAAGAAGTATTGGGGCGAGGTGATCGGGCAGGACATGACGCGACTTTAGATTTCTGAGGACATGGCTCTTGATAGGAACATGTGGAGGTCGAGCATTAGGGTGGTAGACTAGGGGGTAGTCGAGAGTTCTTCCCTTTTTGTACCGGGTAGTCTGTATGAGTTTTGTTTAGGTTTGTTAGCGGTCTATGTTGTGTTCACATGGTTGGTTGCATAGTTTTGTGTTATTGTCCTTTCCTTTATTCGTTGTTATTATTTTCTTTGTGGCATCTTTTATTGTTACATGCCTTTTATTTTGTTTCTTTTATGATATTATTGTCTCTCTTGTTGAGACGAGAGTCTCCTGGAAATAGCTTCTCTACCCTTTTCGGGGTAGGGGAAAGGTCTGCGTACACTTTACTCTCCTCAGACCCTACTAGTGGATTTACTGAGTATGTTGTTGTTGTTGATATCGAAGGTTTTGTCCTTGCCGATGATCCTTTCTTCGTAGTATGCTTTATGTCGCTACCTCGTTAAATACCTTGCCAAAATTTTTGATGAGGATTTTCTTCGCAAATTCATTGGCAAGCAACTTTAACTAGTTTTCAATCAATTCCAATTACTTTTCCATGAGTTTTAACATCAAATTTATGAATTTTCATAGTAGAAATAAGGGGTTTTGGGTAGAATTTAGGAATTTTGTGAAATTGAGATTTTGACCTGAATTGAGGTATGATTTCGGAACAAATCACATATCCAGGCTCGGGGGTGAATGGGTAATCGGAATTGTCCGAATCTTGGTTTTTACCAAGCGGGCCCGAGGTTGACTTTTGTTGAGTTCTTCAAAAATGATCAAAATTTAACTTTTTTATTCGAGGGTAGTTTAAAGCTTATTTTGAATTGTTTGATTGATAATTTGCTTGATTCGGTTGGTTTGGAGGCTAGTTCGAAAGGCAAAACCGTGATTGCTTGTTGATTTGGTTGCGGAAGAGGTAGTGTCATGGTTAACTTTGACTTGAGGGAATTGGGACTTGTTTGGTCTATTTTCTACATGAACTATTTGTGGGGATGTCATATATGCGAGGCGACAAGTATATATATATGTTGTCATAGGTTAAATCATACAGGTGAAACTTGTCTTATTTGTACCATGTTATTTCATTTACTATGCCTTTTATGCCTTAACTAGATTGTTTATTCTTTAATTGTTCGCTTTCGTGTTTATTGCTTATGTTGAGGTTGTGATATTGAAAGTTGAATTTGCTTATTCTAGCATCATGTTTGAAGTTGAAATTTGCTCCCCACCTTGCTTGATACTTTGGGTTATTATTGTTTCTTGGTGAGGATGAATGAAAAGAACGAAGGGTTTTGTCATGCCTTATTTTCCTATTTTTCTTATTGATTGAGTGAATGTTAGGATTAAAGCACGAAGGGTGATGTCGTGCACTTGATTGATTTATTTACATTATCATATGAGTATGAAATTAAAAGTATGATGAATTATTTATATTATATGGTGAAGATGAGAGTAAAGGCACGAAGGATGATGCCATGCAATTGCATTTTACATTATATGGTGAGGACGAGAGTAAGCACGAAGGATGATGCCATGCAATTTGAAGATTTCATTGATTTTAATTGATACTTGGGTTGTGAATTTAACTTGGTGGATTCATTGCTTATTTCGGAAAAAGACTTACTTGGTGATTCTGTATTTACTGTTCCGGCTGTTTCCCCTTTTCTATGCGATGCACATTCTTTATATATATACATTTGCACAGTTTTTAGTAGGTGTCTTGTCTTAGCCTAGTCACTAGCTCGTCGGAGTTAAGCTCGACACTTACTGCGTACATTGGGACGGTTGTACTCATATTACACTTCTACACTTCTTGTGCAGATTTTGACATTAGTACTAGCAGAGTCCCGAGAGGCACTAGGAGCATACCAGTCATTCGAGGTAGAGCTGCACCGTGTTCGCAGGCCCTAGAGTCACTTTTCTATTTCTATTGTACTGTTACCATTTCACTTCGGACAACATTGTATTTATTTTGAAACCTTGTATTTAGTTGGATCTAGCTCATGTACGTGTAACACAAGACCTTGGGGTGGTTTATGTTATGTTTTGGTCAGTTATTAGATATCTACTGCTTTTCTTTTTATATTATCTATTTATGTTGCCTTGCCTGGAATTTGGTGTTTATCCCCATCATGGCCCCGCGGTTGGGATTTCGGGCTGTGATACTATGATATCGTAGTTGGTCTTTTGTTGTTCGATATGGTGGGATTTTGAGGTTATTCTTGATGTGGATTAGCTGTTCCTGTATCACGCTATCTTGGATTCTAATGCCAAGATTGTGACGTATGGATTGACTTTTGCATTGACTTGGTTCCGAGAAATCAACCTAGCTCTATTCCACCATATTGTATGGATCTAGTTGAGATGAAAGAATTGAAAGAGCAGTTGCAAGATTTGCTTGACAATGGATTCATTAGACCTAGTGTCTCGCCTTGGGGTACACCGATGTTGTTAGTGAAGAAAAATGACTGATCGATGAGGATGTGCATAGATTATTTCCAGGTAAACAAGGTCACTATCAATAACAAGTATCCGTTGTCGAGGATTGATGACTTATTTGACCAGCTTCAGGGTGCCTAAGTGTTTTCCAAGATTGAATTGATATTTGGCTACCATCAGGTGAAGATTAGGGCATCTGATGTCCCTAAGACAGCTTTTAGGACTTGATATAGTCACTACAAGTTCTTAGTGATGTCATTTGGCGTGACTAATGCTCCAGTAGCCTTTACGGATTTGATGAACCAGGTTTTCAGGCCTTATCTGAATTCCTTCGTGATCGTCATCATTGATGATATTTTGGTTTACTCTCGCGGTTGAGAGGAGCATGAGCAGCACCTACAGTTTGTACTTCAGACTTTGAAGGATTGTCAGGTATATGCCAAGTTTATGAAGTGTGAGTTCTAGTTAGACTCGGTTGCATTTTTACACCATGTTGTATTTTTTAGGGCATCAAGGTGGATCCTAAGAAGATTGAGGCAGTTCAGAACTGGCATAGACCTACTTTAGCTACAGAGATTCAGAGCTTCTTGGGCTTGGCGAGTTATTATCGCCAGTTCATGGAAGGGTTTTCATCTATCTCAGCCCCATTGACCAAGTTAACCCAGAAAGGTGCTCTTTTCAGATGGTCCGATGAGTGTGCGGCGAGCTTCGGGAAGATCAAGACTTCCATGACTACAACCCTAGTGTTGGTGATTCCTTCAAGTTCAAGATCTTACACTGTGTATTTTGATGTATCGTGTATTGGGCTTGGCGCGGTAAAATGCAGGATGGTAGGGTGATTACCTACACATCTTGTCAATTGAAGTTAATGAGAAAAAATACCATGTGCATGATTTAGAGTTGACAACCATTGTTCACATGCTAAATATTTGGAGGCACTATCTATACGACGTTCCGTGTGAGGTCTATACCGACGATTGGAGTCTTAGCACATGTTCATGCAGAAAGACCTTAATTTTTGGTAGCAGAGATGGCTAGAGTTATTGAAAGACTATGATATCACCATATTATATCATCTGAGGAAGGCAAATATAGTGGCCGATGCATTGAGTAGGAAGGTAGAGAGCATGGGGAGTTTGGCATATTTACCGGCAGTGGAGAGGCCACTAGCCATGGATGTTCAGGCTTTGGCCAATCGATTCGTGAGGTTGGATGATTTGGAGCCTAGGTGGATTCTAGCTTGTGTGCTAAAACCATAATTGTTGGAGTGTATCAAGGTTCTCCTGTTTCATGATCCTCACTTGTTTGCGTTGAAACACATAGTGTAGTGGGATAGTTCCAAGGAGGTTTTTTTTGGAAATGATGGTGTTATACGAATTTAGGATCAGATTTGTGTACCAAATGTTGATGGGTTAAGAGCTCTGATCCTTGAGAAGGCTCACAGTTCACGCTATTCCATTCACCCAGGTGTCACGAAGATGTACTGTGTCCTGAAACAACACTATTGGTAGTGGAAGATAAAGAAAGCTATTGTCAGTCATATCTCTCGGTGTTTGAATTGTCAACAGGTGAAGTACGAGCATCAGAAAATCGGGTGGGTTGACTCAGATATTGGAGATACCGGAGTGGAAGTGGGAGCACATTACTATGGATTTTGTGGTAGACTTACCACAGAACTTGAGGAAATATAATACAATTTGGGTTATTGCAGACCGATAGTCTAAGTCCCCACACTTTATTTCGGCAATGACATCCTAATATTCAGAGCGGTTGGCTTAGATTTACATTTGGGAAATTATTCATCTGCACGATGTGCTCATTTCCATCATTCCTGATAGGGGAATGTATTTCACATCGCATTTTCAGAAGGTTGTACAGCATGAGTTCGCCATGCGGGTCGAGATGAGTACCACATTTTATCCTCAAACGAACGAACAGTCTGAGCATACTATTCATATTTTGGAGGACATGTTATAATCATGCGCTATGGATTTTGGGGGTCAGTGGACCAGTTTTTATATCTAGCACAGTTCGCCTTCAACAATAGGTATCAGTCGAGCATCCAGATGGCTTCGTATGAGGCATTATATGGGAGGCGATGTCGTTCGCCACTTGGTTGGGTTGAGCCCATTGAGGCTAGATTGTTGGTCACTAATTTGGTTCGTTGTGCTTTGGAGAAGGTTTAGGTAATTCAGAAGCAACTTTGTACAACTCGGTCTAGGCAAAAGAGTTATGCAGACTGAAAGGTTCTGGATGTGTCTTACATGGAGGGTGATAAGGTTCTTCTCCATGTTTTGCCTATGAAAGGAGTGATGCAGTTTGGGAAGAAGGGCAAGTTGAGCCCAAGGATTATTAGTATGTGTGAGATCTTGGAGAGAGTTGGGGATGTCTTTTATAGGCTTGCATTGCCTCCTAGCCTAGCAGGGGTACATCCAGTTTTTCAGCATGGTGCAGCCTGATGAGAATTTAACCTACCAAGAAGAGCCGGTGGCTATTCTAGACCGGCATGTTCGAAAGTTGATATTTAAGAGTTTTCCTTATGTGAAAGTGCATTGGAGTGGTCAGATGATTGAGGAGGCTACGTGGGAGTCCGATTCCGATATGAGGAGTAGGAACCTACACCTTTTACCAGTCCATGTATATTTCTATGTCTTTTCGAGGATGAACATTTCTTTTAGAGATGGAGAATGTGACGACCCGATAGGTCATTTTGAGAACTAGTTCCTTTTTCCGTGTTCCGAGACCTCGCGTAGCTTTATTTGATGATTTTGACTTGTATGCATGGTACGTATAGTTTTACGAAAAGTTTGTATGTGAAATTTTAAAGAAAATATAACTTTTATCTTTAAGAACGAATTGAGTTGACCATGGTCAACGTTCTTGGTAAACGACCTCAGATCGGTATTTTGACGATTTCGACAGGTTCATATGATGTTTTTGAACTTTTACGCATGTTCGATTGGGTTCCCGGGTGACCCCAGGGTGTTCTGGCGCATTATGTGAAAATGGAAAAAGTTGAATTCAATTTAAACATGTTGAGTTTTGATGACCGATTCTTGATATTTGATGCTATCTTGATGATTTGAGGTAGTGAGCGAGTTTGTATGATGTTAATACACTTGTGTGAATGGTGTGATAGGAGCCCGAGGGGCTCAAATGAGTTTTGTACGTGTTTTTGGAATGGTAGGAACTGTTGTTGGAAATTTTGCTGGTGATGAGGGTCTGCAGATCTCGCATTTGCGAGGTCTTACTCGTGAATGCGAGCATCACTTTTGCGGTCAAGGTATCACAATTTCAAAGGGGCTGGGGGATGACACTTTGCATTTGCGAAGTTAGTATCGTATTTGTGGATAGGGAGAGCTCCACATTTGCAATGGTGATGTCGTATTTGAGACACTATAGACTTGGGGACAACTTCACATTTTTGAATAACTGCCCAGGGGTTGCAATTGCAAGGTTTTCTTTGCCTTTGTGATAACTGTGTTTCTCAGGAACTAATCGCAATTGCGATCAGTGGATCGCATTTGCGATGATCGCAAATGCGAACAAGAGTTCGCAATTGAGATACCTGCAAATGGGTAAAAATGGGAAATTTCGGGACTTTGCTCATTTTACACCATTTCTCAACCCTAAACTCTCTATAGGGGGTTTTGAAGTTTCTTCCCTAATTCATTGGTAAGCAACTTGAACTAGTTTTCAATCAATTTCAATTACTTTTCCATGAATTTAATCATCAAATCTTTTAATTTCAAAGTAGAAATTACGGGGTTTTGGGTAGAATTTAGAGATTTTGTAAAATGGAGATACCTCAAATTGAGGTTGAATTTGAAAATAAATCACATATCTGGGCTCATCGAGATCTGGTCCGAATCCCAGATTTCGATCACGTGGGCCCGTGTTGACTTTTTTTTTTAACTTTTCAATAATGGTCAAGATTGAACCTTTGTCATTCGTGGGTAGTTCTTAAAGCTTGTTTTGAATTGTTTGAATGTTATTTGGCTAGATTCGATTATTTTGAAGGCTTGTTCGAAAGGAAAACCGTAGTTGATTGTTGATTGTGTTCCGGAAAGAGGTAAGTATCGTGGTTAACTTTGACTTGGGGGAATTAGGACTTGTTTTGTCTATTTTCTACGTGAATTATGTATGGGGACGGTGTATATGCAAGGTGACAAATGTATATGCGTTGTCATGTGTTCAAGCATGCGGGGTGAGCTGTTATCATCATGCCATCATTTATTCCATGTTATATCTTGTTACATGCTTTAATTATTACATATTTTGGAGAACCATACTTTTATTTTTTATCCATTAATTTGCAGCATTTGATTAATTAAACGAGCATCCAAATAATTTGATAATTAGTTAGGAACAATTAATGTCTCGAAATATTAAATTGAAAACTCTAGACCAAAACCCACACTAGACCATGGAACATCTAAGAGAATTACAAATGATATCATTAGAATAAATGACAAAGACTCTTTTGACAGCCTCCACGAACAATGTGACGACTCACCTCAATAACTGAATCAACTCTAGTGAACTTGTCAGGTACTAGCCTCGTCTTCATGAATAATATCTGCATAGACATGCATGTAAGGAGTGAGTTATACATAAAAATAAACCAGTAAGATTCTCGACCCGCCGTTCTGAATACCCCTGGAACAAGTGTTAGAGAATAAAATACACAACGAGCACAGAATTAATATGCACTGAAATTCTTTCACCATATAATTACTCTATAAGGTCCAACCAATAATTCAGCAATAACGCTACATATATCAGCACAATCTACACTAAGGATTTGTCATAAATGGCAATGCAGGAAATTAACCAAATACCCTAACGAGTCCACAACAGCATACACAATTCCCCAAATCTACCGTGGCGGCATACACAATGCCTCAAATATATTATAGTAGAGAAGAAATAATTTCTAACACCCCAACGCCATAGCACAAGGCTACACCACATCATATCAGACCACAAATCACTTATCAAATAATTATTAGCTTTTTCACAAAATAATATATATTTGCGGTTAGTTAAAGACTATCGATTTTTCCAAGCACACGCTCGTTCCAGCACATGGACAAGTTACATAAAATATACTTTCAAAATGGATTTTGAAAAAGCAAGCATCAAAGCTTAAAGACTCACTTACCTCGAATTCACAATCCAAGTATCTTTCCAATAACCTATTGAGTCCAAATATATGATTAGGTTCCTAAAATCGAGAGTAAATTGGTACTCAAATCTCCAAAATACACTCTCTTAAAGTGCACGTAAAATCCCTAAATTTTCCTTCAAGATTCCATAATTAAAGTGTGAAATCCATGAGAAAACAAGATATATAATTAAATCCAAGTAGTAATTACTTACCCATAAAATAGTAGAGAAAATTCACTCCAAATCGCCTCATTCCGTGCTCCAAAAATAATAAAAAAATTAAAAATTTCTGAATTTCTGGACAATATATGCCCCTGACCAAAACCGTTCATCACATTTGCGACCCACTATTCACGAATGCGGAGCACAAACCACACTAACCCTCTAGTCCTTCTTTGCGAACACAACACGACTTATGCGTTTGCAATGCACCTCTTTGCTACCCCAAAATCCTTCTTTGTGTTCATGGGACCTACTTCACGAATGCGTAAGCCAGCTAACCTTCCCCTTCGCGAATACGAGTTCAACCTCGCAAACGTGAAGTAAATATGACACCTTTCAACACCAGTAACTCCAAACATCACCAAAATGGTGTGAAACTACCCCGTATCACACCCAATGCCAAAATTACCATACGAACTTGTTGAAACCATTGAATCCCGATTCCGACGTCGTTTACTTAAAAGTAACCAAGGTCAACTCTTCCAACTTAAATTTTTCAAATTGAGAATCACTCTATCAAATCAATTCTAAACCATTGAAAAATCAAAACCAACCATGCACGCAAGTCATAGTATGCCATATGAATCCACTCAAAGTCTCAAATCACAGAACAAAATACTAGAACTCAAAACGAATAGTCACATTATTACACTTACCTTTTTTGTACTTCATTTGCTAGTTTGCAGATTAACAAATTTTTTTGGACGAATCAGTGTCAAGTGACATCGCTTCACCCTTAGTGCATCCGTCCTTGGAGGTTGCCCATGAAATCTCTTTTTTAAGACCAAACTCAGCATTTCTTGGTAACTTTGTAAGAGACCAAAAATACCAACACTAATTAGAGACTGAAGCAAGAAAAAAAAAATACGATGACAACAAAATGTAGTTGAATCAATAAAATTGAACATTATCAAGTAAAAGGATCAAAGAAAGAGGGGGGTTATGCCTAATCATGTCGCTAGAAATAACTTTCAAGTTAAGAAAATCAAAAGCACATGCTAAACTACTTATCTGAATTTGCTCTATGTTGCCAACTGCAATGTTTGGAACCGTCCAACAAGCTTCCTTCTTAATATTCTTCAAGTGATTACAATTCAACAAATTCAAAAGTAAGGTCAACCCATGATTTTTGATAATACACCAGAGGAACAAAGTCGCTTATTGTCTAGTGTATAAAGAGAAAGGAAGAGGCGGCATTATTATTAACAACAACAATGTGTCAATCATTTATTGCTATGAAGTGTAAAATAACTCTTGCATCACAAAAGAGAAAATTCCACAAGGTAACCAAAATTATTCTAATGGATACCTAAGTATATGTAATATCTCCACTGATAACTATTTCTATTTTTTATGTAAAACAGGAACTAGCGTCCCGTCGTGACATATGAGGCGATATGAAATAAAATTCGACAAAATCAAGACTTAAGAACAATGAAAAAGAAAAAGATGTAGAACTCCATAATTGTCATGACCTAGAATTCTCGATCTTGGGACCGTGATGGCACCTAACATCTACTTGCTAGGTGATGTTTGGCTAGAATTCGTGATTTTAAGCATTATTTACCTCGCATTTTATGTACTTTAATG
>ML312745.1:0-55548 GCA_005239505.1 Nicotiana paniculata
ATCAAAATCTTAGTCTGATGAATCTTTCTCCTAAGATACAAAAAAAAATCGAAAAAAAAAAAACAACAAAAAAAAAATCCTTTTTGATTCATTTTAGCATAGATACACAATTCAATAATCTCATTTTCCAACATAGGGTCTTCATTCCCTAGTTGATTTTATTTTTAGATATAGGGTCTCCACTCCCTAGTCTTCTTTCCAACATAGGTGCCCATTCCTTAGTTGATGCCGGCAATAACCCGNAGCATAACCCAGTGATCTCCTTTTCCCGGCAACAGCACAACATGTTGACCTTTCCAGACACCAGCATAACCTGGTGATCTCTTTTCTTGACAACGGCATAACCCGTTGATCCTCCCCCCAGACACCGGCATAACCTGGTGATCTTTTTCTTGACGACAACATAACCTGTCGATCTTGTCCAACATAGGGTCTCCAATCCCTAGTTGATTTTACCTTTGGGCATAGGGTATCCACTCCCTAGTCCACAATAACTCCGGGTGCACCATTCCCGGCTTTTCATTGCTTTCAATAATAAAGTAACATAGATTTTATTAAAATAACTCACGAAATTTCCCTAGTAAAAACTGGGGCAAAAAATTTCGTTCGTTTGCTTTGATTTTGCGCAGGTTACAATGGATTCGAGACGACCAAAAGAAGAAGTCTCAATCCAGAATAAAAGAAAAGAAGAAAAGAAAAGAGTTGAACCCCAAAGTACAGAAGCGGAAAAGATGTGGACTGCTCGAGACAGATTGAAGTCACAAGCTATGCCTGTCCATTCTTGATCCGAAAAAGTTGTAGAAGAATGAACTAGCACCTGCAGCCAGCAAGCATCAAGATTCAAATCAGAGTCTGCATGAAGAACGAGCCAAGACTCAAGACCAAGCTTCAGAAGACTCATAGATAGGAATCTTGTAACTCGTAGTTAATAGGTTTAGTTTAGTATTTTTCATTTTTGATTTTGGTGTAATAAGGATCTCAGCAAGCAGTAAGCAGCAGAAACAGCAGTGAACTCAAAGCTTCCCGGTAGTCCCAGCTACCAAAACTTCCAGAACTACACTGACCTGATTCCTTTATAGCCAAGGATATATAGGCAACCTCTGAAGCAAGGTTCGGTCAAACTTTTTCAAAATGCTTCCAAATGGAGTACCAAACGGGCAAAAATTGCTCGTAGTTGCTCACTTTATCTTTGCCCGAAAACTCTTCATGTTCTCGAGCAAAGAGGGGCAGCTGTGAACACCCAATTTTTGCCCCGCATGGAAATTACTCCTAAAAATAATAAAAAATTAAATTTTAATAAATTTAGGAACTTTCTTTATTTAGTTGCATTTCATGCATGTTTAGTACTTTAAAATTATAAAAAAACTCATTAAAAAGTTGTCACATTTTTTCATTTCGCCATTTTAGGTTTAAACTGCATTTTTAGGATTTAGTTACATTATTAAATGCATCTTCTAAAAATCAAAATTGCATTGGTAGGTTAATAAATTAATTAGTTGCACTGGTCCATCATTAGATAAAATAAATACATAGGCTAGCCAGGAAATAGATTTAAATTAAATTTGTGTCTAAAGTGGCTAATTCTGCAAAAGCATAAAAAGAAGAGAAGTTTGTTAAGGCTAAATTCGGAATGGGCCAATTTTCATGGCCCAATTTCCTCCTAATCCAAAATAGCCCAAAATTTCCCTAGCCCATTCCCTAATCAGCCCAAAACCCCTCTATTTAGAACCCCTCTCCTAAACAACCTAGGGGATCAGATCTATCACCCCTCCCATAAAATAAAAAAAAGATGCGCAGCAGCACTACACAAAGGAAAAAATGCAGTTGCCTCATGTGAGCAGCTGCTGCCGATCTTCTTCCTCCAAAAACAACTTCCCTCAGCCCGAAACCCAGCTGAAAACCAGCTATTTTCACACCTCAAAACCCCCCTTTAAACCCAGTCAGGATCAGCCCGCAAAACACACAAACTCCAATCGAATCAGTCCACAAAACACACAAACTCCAGTCGAGCTCGAGCTTCACCGACGAGTTTTGCATTCGAACTCCGGTCACAGTTCGATTCTCGTATAATTTTCAATCGGAGCTTGTTGTTGCACTGTCATTTGGCGGAGCCTTTGCTGTATGTTGGTTTTCTTTGGGGTTTCTTAATACTCTAATCTAAAAAGGAATTACTACCGTGAAATATCTTTAGGAGTTTGGGAGCTAGACAACGGAAAAGCTGACAAAAGGGATTACAGAACAATTGTTCTTCAAAATAATCTTGAAATCCTTCTCATTCGTGACCCAGGAAATATTAAAGTATGTTACTGTTGTTCATTTATATTATACTTTTTTACGCTTCCTTCAATTCCTCTTATATGGGTTTAGCTTGAATTTATTTGGTTTCATTAAAAGCATATTAATTTCATTTTTTGTTGTTTCGTTTTGGAGTATCTGTTATCAGTAGCAACTTCAATGAACCTTGGTTTGGTTTTGCTCTTAGTCTAATTGAATCTTGGTTTTGAAAATACTTACTTTAATTGCATTGCATGTCTGACTGATTCTATAATATCAAAATTTAGAAATACTGAAAACCTAGAGAAGGATTCCAATCCAACACTCGGTTGCAGCTGACACGTAAGTTTGGCCTCACCATAATCTCGAGCTTAGGAAAAATAATGAACCTTCGTAGTTTGTTTTAGGCGCGTAAATAAATTATCGTGATTATGGGTACGATTCTCGTGGCATGGTCACGATACGTAAATCCCACTCGGGTGCGGCAACTCATGTCCCCGACTTTACTTAAAACTATATCAAAATCACATGTTGTAATTGTGGGCGCATTTCATGTAGCGCAGTTACGATGTGTCCAAAAACGACAAGTGCACGCCATCGTGACTTGTTTCTAGATAAATCCATAAATACTAAAAGTGGTTAAAAGTAAAAAGGCTAAATGCACTAAAGGCTAAAATACGTAAACAATCAGATAATTTAGGCCAAATATTAATACTTAAGCGACCGTGCTAGAACCACGGAATTCGGGAGTGCCTAACACCTTCTTCCGGGTTAACATAGTTCCTTATCCGGATTTCTAGTTCGCAGACAATTTAAAACAAAGTCAAAATTTCCTCGGTTTGGGATTTTAAAACAAAACGATGTCCCGGAGCATCGTCAAAAATCCGGGTGGCGACTCTGAAACATAAATAAATCCCAAATCCGAATAATGTCACTTTAATTGGAAAAACTCCCTTACTACCCCTTCATTAATCCGGAGGGTAGTGAAAAAGGAGGTGTGACAGTATGTAGTTCAGGAGTCATCGGCGAAGTATATCGGTGAAGTTTTACAAGAACGGATGCAACATATAGGGTTGGATGAATAAACGATTTACGGTAATGGTTAGGAAAACCGGAGCGGGACCGCTCCTGCTAGGATAGTCGTTACTCGCCGGATTACTGCAAATAAGTAATACTAGCATATATTGTGCATAAATTTAAACATGATGCAAGTTCCCATTGGACTATGAAGGTTGTATTCGGACATTTAAGAATGACGTCCTCAGACCATGACGTTCTGGACTATGAATTGCTTGATGCAGGATTCGTAGGCCATGAAATGATGTTCTCGGGCCATGAGGATGGTTCCTCCGAACCATGACGCCTTTGAATAATGATATGCAAAATTGAGAGATATCCTCAGGCCATGACATGATGTTCTCGGGACATGAAAATGGTGCCTCCGAACGATGACACCTTTGGATGAGTTGGCGATATTTCAGCCCATGCAGATGCAATAGAATGATGGTGACGAGACAAATCTTAGTCTTGCGAATTGAAGGGCGGATCTTAGACCGAATTGAAAGTAAAGTAAATAGTGCTTGAGACATTAGTTAGTCTCTAAAGGTAAATTGGAGGCAGAGCTTAGCCTCGGAAGGCAGAATAGTAGCCTTATGCAATGATGCAGATGGAGACAGTGCTTAGTCTCGGAAGACAGAATGGTAATCTTGTGCAATGATGCAGATGGAGGTAGAGCTTAACCTCAGAAGGCAGAATGGTAGCCTTGTGCAATGATGCAGATAGAGGTAGAGCTTAACCTCGGAAGGCAGAATGGTAGCCTTATGCAATGAATAAAATAACATATGACAGTATAGTTTCTTAGCTGATAGCAGACTGTGGCATTGTGATTATTGCGGGCATTGCGACTACGGAGCATTGAGGCATGTGCGAACGTCGGCAAGTGCATCAGTTTTGAGAGTCGTATTTTGGACAACGTTTTTCCCCTGGGCAGACAGTTCGTTTTAGGGATTTTGCAACCTTAGTGCCTCTAACCAAAGAAAGATCGTGAGTTCTATAAACGGGGGGTTAGTTAGTATCCCTGCTAGCTTTTCTTGACTTGTTGGGCTCGATCTGATGATATTGTCTGTATTATTGGGGTAGCATTGCTAAACAAAGTTGTTTCAAAAACAAACATGCATACTTTTGTAAAAGCATAATGTATAGTTAAAAAAAATAATTTTGGGATGAACCGACGACCGTGACACGGCTCAGGACATTGCAACCTCTCCTGCTACAGAATTTTGAGGGTCTTCCTTAAAATTCTGCCCCAGCTTGATGGGTGATTGCTTCTAGTTGTTGTTGGTGCAGCGATTGGCTGATCTTGCTTCAGAATTTTGAGGGTCCTCTTCAAAATTCTTCCCCAGTTTCCAATTGCGAGGAAAATGAAATTTTTATTGAACCCATAGGGCTGCCTACGTATCCCCTCTTAAATGGGAATCAGGTCAGGCGTAGTTCAATTTACATCATTGAGAAAGCATAAAGATTACAGATAGTAGCATTTGACTGCATCTGAATTGATTGGCTTTGGCCAGACTTCTCTGTCCATTTCTGCGAGTATAGGTGCTCCTCCTGTCAGTACCCGGTGAACCATGTATGGACCCTGCCAATTGGGAGAGAACTTCCCTTTGGCTTCGTCTTGATGTGGAAAGATCTTCTTCAGCACCAGCTGCCCCGGTGTGAACTGTCTAGGCTTGACTCTCTTGTTGAAGGCTCGGGTCATTCTGTTCTGATAGAGTTGACCATGACAGACTGCATTCATTCTCTTTCCGTCTATGAGGGCTAGTTGATCATAACGACTCTTTACCCATTCCGTGTCGCTGAGCTCAGCTTCTTGTATAATTCTTAGAGATGGAATCTCAACTTCGGCAGGAATAACAGCCTTAGTACCATAAACTATCATATAGGGAGTTGCCCCTGTTGAGGTGCAAACTGTGGTGCGATATCCCAATAAGGCAAATGATAACTTCTCGTGCCACTGCTTGTGCCTTTCAATCATCTTTCTGAGTATCTTCTTGATGTTTCTTTTGGCGGCTTCTACAGCTCCATTCATCTGAGGTCTGTAAGTTGTGGAATTCTTGTGTTTGATCTTGAAATCCCCGCACATAGCTTTCATAAGGTAACTGTTGAGATTGAAACCATTGTCGATGATGATTGACTCAGGAATCCCGAATCGACAAACAATACGGTCGCGGACAAAGTCTGCCATGACTTTCTTAGTCACTTCTTTGTAGGATGTTGCTTCGACCCATTTGGTGAAATAGTCGATGGCTACCAAAATGAACTTGTGTCCGTTGGAGGCGGCAGGCTCGATTGGTCCAATAACGTCCATGCCCCAGGCAGCGAACGGACATGGTGAGCTTGTTGCGTTGAGCTTGTTTGGAGGTATCTTTATCATATCTGCGTGTATCTAACAACGATGGTGTCACGCCCCAAAAGAGAGGGACGAGACCGGCGCCTAACCGGGTGATTCCAGTCAAGCGGACCTGGATTGCCTTTCCTACCCAACGTATTACCCTGTGTTTACAATATACCGTACTCCACATGAATTAGCAATTTAGAGATGAAACATGAATTTACTACTTGAGTTCATTTCATCCTATATCATTTCAACATTTAATAATCACAAAACATACAATAATTCTGATTTGGACCACGATTACTAGTAAACACATTTACCACCCAAAATACATGTATGTACAACCCACATATTGTCTACGGAGCCTCTAAGGGTACTAAGGGTTTACACAATACTTTCTGGAAACAAGACCCCGACTATACCTTAAAAGACACAACATATAAAAAAAAGATGATGTAGACTACACACGGCCCCGAGAGGAAATGGGCTCACCGGATATGCTGAAGGTACGAAGGGGAAACACCACTATCGGCGGTCTGATCTACCTGTTGTGAAACCACCTACATCCATATAAAAGATGTAGCGCCCCCGGCAAAAGGGACGTTAGTACCATTGAATAGTACTAGCATGTATCAGCCAAGTTTATTCCAAGTAGAATCAAACAGTACACAATTAGAAAGCAGTTAGGGTAACCACACAAGTACCACACGAGTATACAGAAAACCACAAATGAAGATTTCACAGTTACTTGTTTCAATTTCTCATCTGTTGCGACGCGCAACCCGATCCCACAGTACATTCTCATCTCACCTTTATTACCTCTCCACCCTTATTACTTCGTGTTGCATCACACAATCTGATCCCACCGTACATTCTCAGTTCACCCTTATTACCTCTCCACCCTTATTACTTCGTGTTGCGGCGTGCAACCCAATCCCACCTTACAATCACATTTCACGACAACAAACACCAACAATTATATCACAAGGATCTTTATCATGAAGAACATAAGTTCATATCAACCAATAACTGTGTGAAATGAAGGCACAATGATCCTTACCAATTAGTAATTCATATATGGTGTTGCCACAATCATTTAGCTCAATAAAATCAGTCCATATTTACTTTCATTATTTACTACACATCATTTAGCACTTAGATACATTCAACACTTTATTTCATTATCATTTCTTTCATTTTGCAGCACATCCTCTCATACCGATGTATTCAACATTTAACGAGCTTTACACATGGTAGGATAAGCACACAGAATCACCCTTCATAATATTAATTAGCATGGTAATTGACTTAAGAAAATCAGTGAACGAATTCGTATAACTCAACACAGCAAGACAAACAATTCACATATGCTCAAGCAATAATTTCATATTGTGCACTCGGACACCAACAAGGTAACTCTACAAAGATTAAAGTTAGCCATACATACCTTGAATCGGAATTCCCCTTTAATTTTCTACCACAATTCGCCGGACCTACTAGCACCTTCAATCTAGTTCACAATGTGGCATAATTTTAACTTAGAATTAGGAACAATGATCATGTCTTGAACTCACTTGATCATTATATCAAACACTAAGTGTTCCTTTAGGTTGAATGGCCTTTTTTTAGTGAAAGATTACTCTAACCCATTTCCTTTTACTAGATTATGGTTAGTTGGTTAAATTCATGCAAGACTCCTACCCCCATCTTCATGAACTCACCTAACCATGTTTTATTTTAACAAAAATCTGGAAATTAAGGTTGATGGCTAGAAGCTTACCTCTTGTAGTGAAGAGAATGGTGTCCTACTTGATCAATTCCAGGCCTGAGTAGTTATGGAGGAACAAATTTGATGAAGATTGCACTCTCTCTCTCTCTAGAACCCACTCTCCCTCTCTCTAATTTATCAGAAAATGAGCTTAAAATGAAAGGGGAAGTGTTTTAATGAACTGGGGTCGGGTATGAAATTAGAGATTTAACAGTCCCGAAGCAGAAATACGGTCAGGAATGCGATCGCATTCCTGCTATGCGGTCCACATTCCTGTCGCATAATTGGCCCTCCCATGGGCCAAAAAGAAAAGTAGACTGCCAGGTATGCGACCACTATGCGGTCCGCATACTTGTTATGTGATCTCATATTTTGTCGCATAACTCCCTCCGCAAAAGTCAAGGTACAAGAATGCGACAACTATGCGGCCCGCATTCGTGAAATGCGATCGCATTCTATGCTGCATAGCTGTCCTCAAAACAGACAGCAAACTGTCCAGGTATGCAACCACTATGCGGTCCGCACACCTGATCTGCAATCGCATAGTGGACCGCAGACCTACGCAAATCTGGAAAATCATATCTTTTAAGTCCTGGGGTACTTTTTACTCAAAAAGGGTCCGTTTTAAGAATTTCTACAGTTATAACAACACGGGGACCTATTCGGGCATTATTTTTAGCCATGAAATTTTACGGGTCTTTACATTCTCCCCCACTTAACTCCACAAATTTTCACATAATTCAAATATTACAATGAGTTGCACATAATTCAGGTATTCACAACAACATATACATTTATGGCACAAAGTTTGGGAAGTCACAATAGTAGGGTAATTAGGGGAGTGGAGTGTTCTTGCACAAAATTTAACACAATATATACTTGCTTAGGAATGACAACTTTCAAAACCACTATCGGACTTATTCAAACAAGTGGGGATATTTCTCTTTCATTTCATTTTCCGCTTCCCACGTGGCTTCTTCGACTTGTTGACTCCGCCATAATACTTTAACAGAAGCAATCTCTTTGTTTCTCAATCTACGGACTTGCCTATCAATAATAGCAACTGGAACCTCTTCATATGACAACCCTTCATTAATTTCAACCGTCTCAACCGGCACAATGGCGGATGGATCCCCAATCACCTTCTTCAACATGCACACATCAAACACTGGGTGCACTAATGACATCTCAGGGGGCAATTCCAGCCTATAAGCAACTTGTCCTATCCTTTGAGCAATCCTATATGGCCCGACATACCTTGGGCTCAATTTCCCTTTCTTCCCAAACCGCATCACTCCCTTCATGGGAGACACCTTCAAGAATACCCAATCATCGACTTGAAACTCCAAATCTCTTCGACGAACGTCCGCATAGGATTTATGACGACTCTGAGCAGTCTTCATCCTTTCCTAAATGACTTTAACTTTTTCCATAGCTTGGTGCACAAGATCAGGTCCTAGCAGTTCCGCCTCGCCAACCTCAAACGATCCAATCGGATACCAACACCTCCTTCCATACAACGCCTCAAATGGGGCCATCTGAATACTAGCATAGAAACTGTTATTGTAAGTAAATTCTATAAGCGGCAAGTGATCATCCCAACTACCCTTGAAATCTAATACATAGGCTCGTAACATATCTTCAAGCGTCTGAATGGTCTACTATGCCTGCACATCAGTCTGTGGATAGAATGATGTGCTGAGATTTACCTGCGTATCCAAACCTTGCTAAAATTTCTTCCAAAAGTTAGTTGTGAACTGGGCCCTTCGATCCGAGATAATAGATATTGGAGTGCCATGGAGTCTGACAATTTCCTTGATATAAAACTGAGTGTACTGTTCTGCAGTATCGGTGGACTTGACTGGCAGGAAATGTGCCGACTTCGTGAGCCGATCCACTATTACCCAAACTGAGCCGAACCTACATGGAGTGCGAGGTAACCCCACCACAAAGTTCATATTGATCATCTCCCATTTCCACATTGGTATTTCCATAAGCTGTGTCAACCCACCGGGCCTCTGATGCTCGATTTTTACTTGCTCACAATTCGGACATCTAGCCACAAAGTCCGCCACACCCCTCTTCATACCAGTCCACCAATAAATCTCTTTGAGATCATGATAAATCTTCGTAGAACCTGGTTGTACTGAATACTTGGAATTGTGAGCCTCTACCATTACCCTCTCCCGAAGATCATCCACATCCGGAACACATAGTCTCCCTTGGCACCGCAAAACACCGTCATCATTGACGAGTGAAAATGGTGTAGTCTTATGATTCAGAATTGCCTCTCTCAACTGTACCAATGCTGGATCTATGAATTGCTTTTCCTTGATTTCCATTACAAGTGAAGATTCTGCTCCATTACGCACCACGACATCCTCTTCGTCTGAGGTCGAAAGACAGACCCCCAGACTAGCCAACTGATAAACTTCCCGAGCCAAAGGCCTCTGACCTCCTTCCAAATGATCCAAGCTACCCATGGATTTCTGACTAAGAGCGTCGGCTACCACATTCGCCTTTCCTGGATGGTACAAAATATTCATATCATAATCCTTGAGCAACTCTAACCACCTCCGCTGCCTTAAGTTTAACCCCTTCTGATTGAATAAGTATTGAAGACTCTTGTGGTCTGTGAACACGTCCACATGGACCCCATAAAGATAATGCCGCCAGATTTTCAATGCAAACACAACCGCCGTGAGCTCCAAATCATACGTCGCATTTCATGATTCTTGAGCTGCCTAGAAGCATATGCTATTATCTTACCATATTGCATCAATACACACCCCAAACCAACCCTTGAAGCATCACAATACACCATAATCCCTTTCGAACCTTCTGGCAAGGTCAACACTGGCAACATAATCAATCTCAATTTAAATTCCTAAAAACTCTTTTCACAAGCATCGGACCACTGGAACTTAACCTCCTTCTGCGTCAGCTTAGTCAGTGGGGAGGCGAGGGTAGAGAATCCCTTCACAAATCTTTGATAATATCCAGCCAAACCCAAGAAACTGCGAATTTCTGTTGGGGTCGTTGGTCTAGGCCAATCCTTTACCGCTGCAGTCTTTTGGGGATCAACCCGAATCTCTTCCCTGGAAACAACATGGCCCAAAAAGGTGACTGATTCTAGCCAAAATTCACATTTTGAAAACTTTGCATACAACTGGTGCTGATGAAGAGTCTGCAGAACTGCCCTGAGGTAAGTAGCATGATCTTCCTGACTTCACGAATAAACAAGGATATCGTCAATGAAGACAATCATAAAGGAGTCAAGAAACGGTTTGAAAACCCGATTCATAAGATCCATAAAAGCTGCTGGGGCGTTGGTTAGCCCAAAAGACATTACCAGAAATTCAAAGTGCCCATATCGAGTTCTGAAGGCAGTCTTAGGAATGTCCTACTCCCTGATCTTTAACTGGTAATACCCGGACCACAAATCAACCTTTGAGAAGAACCTAGCACCTTGCAACTGATCGAACAAACCATCTATCTGAGGCAATGGGTATTTGTTTTTGATGGTGACCTTGTTGAGCTGCCGATAATCAATACACATCTGAAGCGATCTGTCTTTATTTCTAACAAAAATAACAGGTGCGCCCCAAGATGACGCACTTGGCCGTATGAAACCTTTTTCTAATAGATCTTTCAATTGCTCTTTTAACTCTATCAATTTTGATGCGCCATTCGGTAAGGTGGAATAGATATTGGATGCGTATCTGGCAATACATCAATCCCGAAATCGATCTCTCTATCTGGTGGAATCCCAGAAAGCTTGTCCGGAAATACTTCAAGAAATTCATTCATGACAGGCACGGATTCGAGAGCAGGCACCTCTGAAGTGGTGTCTGCAACCCGACCAAATGGTAGATGCACCCTTTTCCGATCATCTTAGAGGCTTTAAGGTAGGAAATAAATCTACCTCTTGGCACAACATTATTACCCTCCCACTCGATAACTGATTCATTAGGAAACTCAAGCCTCATAATCCTGGTTCCGCAGTCGAGTTTAGCAAAGCACGAATAGAGCGAATCCATCCGGATAATTACATAAAAATCTACCATTTCTAACTGAATAAGATCGGTCATGGTATCCCGACCACGCACCGTGACAACACAATTCCTATAGACTCGCATGGCCATAATGGAATCACCAACCGGATTCGACATAGAGAACGGCTCGTGAAGTTGTTCGGGTTCTATCCCAAAACTTGAAGCAATAAATGGAGTAACATATGACAAAGAAGACCCGGGATAAATAAGAGCATAAACATCATGTGACTGAACAGTCAGAATAACTGTGACAACATCTGGGGAAGCCTCCGCACTCTGACGACCACTCAAAGCATAGAACCGACTGGGTCCCCCTCGACCCCGTGCTCCACCCCTAACTATACTGCGCCTTGATGAAGCTGGAGAGCGTGCTAAAGATGTAGCGGTTGAAGAGCTGGACGGCTGAACAGTACCCCTACCTGCGCCCTGACTGGGTGCGCGACAGTCTCGCTAGATATGGCCTCTCTCTCCACATCTATAGCATACTGGTATATCCAAGTAACAAGGCTCAGAATGAGACCTCCCACACTTAGGTCATGGGACCCTTCGCTGATGTTGGAACCTCCCACATGAACGACCCGACTGATGGAACCTTATGCTATCTGAACCTGGTCCAAAGCGACCTCCCCGCTGATAACTGTGCCCTGATGACGGGGCACTGGCTGAGGACTGAGCATAGGACTTGGATGGCCCTGATGACCCTCTCCCAAGGACTGATCTCCCTCCTCCAACTGAACTCTCAGGGTTTCCCGCTGATCAGGCTCTACTACTACTCTCCCTCTCCATTCTTATCTTCAACTTCCGAGCCTCTGTGGCCTGGGCGAATCCCACGATCTTCCCATAGTTCATATCCGAATGCAAGACAGTTGTAGCAGCTTCATTAACAACCAAGGGACCAAGGCCCTGAACAAACCGTCGAACTCTGGCCTGCACATTCGGCATCATGTGGATGGCATATTTGGACAGGCGCACGAACTCCATGTGGTACTCCCACAAATTCATGTTGCCCTGCTTAAGGACCTCGAACTCCACAGCACGGGCTGCCATAGTCTCTGCAGGCAAGAAATGATCCATGAAGGCATCAACAAACTCATCCCACTTTGCCGGAGGGCTCCCCTCCTCACGGGACCTCTCCCACATCTCAAACCACGAATACACTACTCCCTTTAACTGATAGGAAGCCAACTCAACCCCCTCAGTCTCTGTAACCTTCATAACCCGGAGAGTCTTGCACATTTCATTAATGAACTCCTGAGGATCAGTCTCTGGGTCGGTGCCTGTGAACTCTGGAGGGGCTAACCGTAGAAACCAGTTGACCCTGGAACCTGAAAAATCCCCTTGCTCGCAAAAGGATGCAGGGGAAGCATGTGATCTTTGGGGCTGGAAGGCCACTAGCTGAGTCAACATCTGAATAGCTCCCCTGAGGTCCCCATCAGAAATACCGGGACCGGAAGTTGGGACTGAAGAAGAATTAGGAACATCAGCGGGAGGGACTGTATCACCCTCCTCTGGAGCAGAAATAGGAATATCGTGGCCTGGGATGGAAGATTCATGCAGATTTAGGGTCGGGGAATCATTCTCACCCGCACCATCAGATAAAGAATTCGCGGCCACTCCTGGGGTGGCATTGGCCTCTGGCCGAGTCGGGCTCTCTTCTTGGGTGCCATTTACTGAAAATTGGAACAATGCACGAGTTAGAGATAGACAACCTCACCTTTCACCACATCGCACGATAAGGAGTAACAATGAAAGGGTATTTTCCTAAATGTCCATGCAGCCCCCTAATTATAGATGTGGTCGACAACACAACGATAAGAAGGGATCTACTAGACACGGCTCCGAGACATCCTAGGACACTTTTAAAACCTTAGGCTCTGATACCAAGTTTGACACGCCCCAAAACCGAGGGACGAGACCGGCGCCTAACCGGGTGATCCCGGTCAAGCAGACCTGGATTGCCTTTCCTGCCCAACGCATTACCCCGTGCTTACAATAGACCTTATTCCACATGAATTATCAATTTAGAGTTTAAACATGAATTTACTACTTGAGTTCATTTCATCCTTTATCATTTCAACATTTATAATCACAAAATATACAATAATTTCGATTCGGACCACGATTACTAGTAAACACATTTACCGCCCAAAATACATGTATGTACAACCCACATCATGTCTACGGAGCCTCTAAGAGTATTAAGGGTTTACACAATACTTGCCGGTAATAAGGCCCCGGCTATACCTTCAAAGACATAACATATACAAAAACGATAATGTAGACTACACACGGCCCTGAGAGGAAATGGGGCTCACTGGATCTGCTGAATGTACGAAGGGGAAACACCACTATCAGTGGTCTGAGCTACCTGCTGTGGAACCACCTACATCCATATAAAATATGTAGCGCCCAGGAAAAAAAGATGTTAGTACCATTGAATAGTACTAGCATGTATGAGCCAAGTTTATTCCAAGTAGAATCAAACAATACACAATTAGAAAGCAGTTAGGGTAACCACATGAGTATGCAGAAAACCACAAATGAAGATTTCACAGTTACTTGTTTCAATTTCTCATCTGTTGCGGCGGGCAACCCGATCCCACCGTACATTCGCATATCACCCTTATTACCTCTCCACCCTTATTACTTCGTGTTGCAGCGCGCAACCGGATCCCACCGTACATTCTCATTTCACCCTTATTACCTCTCCAACCTTATTACTTCGTGTTGCGGCGTGCAACATGATCCCACCTTACAATCACATTTCACAACAACAACCACCAACAATTATATCACAAGTATATTTATCATGAAGAACATAAGTTCATATCAACCAATAACTGTGTGAAATCAAGGAACAATGATCCTTACCAATCAGTAATGCATATATGGTGTTGCCACAATCATTTAGCTCAATAAAATCAATCCATATTTCTTTTCATTATTTACTACACAGCATTAGCACTTAGATACATTCAACACTTTATTTCATTATCATTTCTCTCATTTTGCAGCACATCCTCTCATACCGATGTATTCAACATTTAACGAGCTTTACACATGGTAAGATAAGCACACAGAATCACCCTTCATAATATCAATTAGCATGGTAATTGACTTAAGAAAATCAGTGAACGAATTCGTACAACTCGACACAGCAGGACAAACAATTCACATATGCTCAAGCAAGAATTTCATACCGTGCACTCGGACACCAACAAGGTAACTCTAGATTAAAGTTAGCCATACATACCTTGAATCAGAATTCCCCTTTAATTTTCTACAACAATTCACCGGACCTACTAGAACCTTCAATCTAGTTCACAATGTAGCATAATTTTAACTTAGAATTAGGAACAATGATCATGTCTTGAACTCACTTGATCATTCTATCAGACACTAAGTGTTCCTTTCGGTTGAATGGCCTCTTTTTAATGAAAGATTACTGTAACCCATTTCCTTTTACTAGATTATGATTAGTTGGTTACATGCATGCAAGACTCCTACCCCCATCTTCATGAACTCACCTAACCATATTTTATTTTAACAACAATCTGGAAATTAAGGTTGATGGGTACAAGCTTACCTCTTGTAGTGAATAAAATGGTGTCCTACTTGATAAATTCCAGGCCTGAGTAGTGATGGAGGAACAAATTTGATGAAGATGGAACTCTCTATCTCTCTCTCTAGAACCCACTCTCCCCTCTCTCTAATTTATCAAAAAATGAGCTTAAAGTGAAAGGGGGAGGTGTTTTACTGAACTGGGGTCGGGTATGAAATTAGAGATTTAACAGTCCCAAAACAGAAATGCGGTCCGCATTCCTGTCGCATATTTTGCCCTCCCATGGGCCAAAAATAAAAGTAGATTGCCCAGGTATGCGACCACTATGCGGTCTGCATACCTATTATGCGGTCGCATAGTGCGTCGCATAACTCCCTCAGCAAAATTCAAGGTGCAAGAATGTGATAACTATGCGGCCCGCATTCGTGAAATGCGATCCCATTCTAGGCCGCATAGCTGTCCTAAAAACGGACAGCAAACTTTCCATGTATGCGACCATTAAGCGGTCCGCATACCTGATCTGCGATCGCATAGTGGACCGCAGACCTGCGCAAATCTGGAAAATCATATCTTTTAAGTCCCGGGGTACTTTTTACTCAAAAAGTGTTCATTCTAAGAATTTCTACAGTTATAATAACACGGGGACCTATTCGGGCATTATTTTTAGCCATGAAATTTTGCGGGTCTTTACAGGTGGCATCTCCGGACATACTGGATGCAGTCTGTTTCCATAGTCATCCAAAAGTAACCAGCTCGGAGTATCTTCTTTGCCAAAACAAAATCGTTCATATGCGGGCCACAGGTCCCAGCATGAATCTCCTCTAGCAGCTTCGATGCTTTCTTTGCGTCGACACAAGGTAATAATCCCAAATCGGGAGTCCTCCTATATAGGATTCCTCCGCTTTGAAAGAAGTTGTTGGATAGTCTTCGAAGTGTGCGTTTCTGAGTGGGATTCGCAAGCTCTGGGTAATCTCTTTTTGCCAAATACTCTTTGATGTCATGAAACCAAAGATTTTCGTCTGCTTCGTCTTCGACATGGGCACAATAAGTTGGCTGATTATGGATCTTGATGAAAACAGGATCAATGAAATTCTTGTCCAGGTGTTGGATCATTGAGGACAAAGTAGCCAATGCATCAGTGAACTCATTCTGGATTCTGGGGACATGCCGAAATTCCGTCTTTGTGAACATCTTTCTTAATTCCTGTACGTGGTGTAGATACGGTAGTATCTTGGAATTCTTGGTAGCCCACTCTCTTTGTACCTGATGTACCAGCAAATCTGAGTCACCAATCACTAACAGCTCCTAGACGTTCATGTCAATGGCCATGTTGAGCCCTAAGATACAGGCTTCATACTCTGCCATGTTGTTGGTGCAGGAGAATCTGAGTTTGGCAGATACCGAATAATGCTGACCGCTTTCTGATATTAGGACTGCTCCAACGCCAATTCCCTTGAAGTTCACCGCTCCATCGAAGAACATTCTTCAACCATCATAGGATTCTGCAATGTCTTCTCCTATGAATGATACCTCTTCATCAGGAAAATACAATTTCAGAGGTTCGTATTCTCCGTCTACAGGGTTCTCAGAAAGATGGTCTTCCAGTGCTTGTCCCTTGACCGCTTTCTGAGTCACATAGATAATATCGAACTCACTCAGCAGGATTTACCACTTGGCTAGTTTGCCAGTGGGCATGGGCTTCTGAAAGATGTACTTCAATGGATCCATCCTTGATATGAGATACGTTGTGTAGGCACAGAATTAATGCCTCAGCTTCTAGGCTACCCAAGTCAAAGCACAACAAGTGTGTTCCAATAGAGAATATTTGGCCTCGTACGGAGTGAACTTCTTGCTGAGATAATAAATGGCTTGCTCTTTTCTTCCTGTTTCATCATTCTGCCCCAGAACGCAGCCGAAAGCTTCATCGAACACTGCAAGGTAGAGTAACAGAGGTCTACCTGGATCAGGCAGTACCAAGGTTGGTGGTGTTGATAGGTATGCCTTGATTTTGTCGAAAGCCTTTTGACAATAATCGGTCCACTTTGTTGTGGCGTCCTTCTTCAGCATCTTGAAGATCGTCTCGCAGATAACTATAGATTGTGCTATGAATCGGCTGATGTAATTAAGTCTCCCCAAGAAACTCATCACATCTTTCGTATTCCTTGGCGGTGGTAGTTCTTGAATGTCTTTGACCTTTGACGGATCCAATTCTATCCCTCGGCGGCTGACAATGAACCCTAGAAACTTTCCAGCAGGAACGCTGAATGCACACTTCGCGGGGTTTAGCTTCAGATTGTATCTCCGCAACCTTTTGAAGAACTTCCTCAAATATTCCATGTGGTTAGTGGATTTCCTAGACTTGATAATAACATCATCCACGTTATACCTCGATCTCCTTGTGAATCATGTCGTGGAAGATGGTGGTCATAGCCCTCATGTAGGTGGCCCCTCCATTCTTCAGGCCGAATGGCATCATCTTGTAACAGTACACTCCCCATGGCGTAATAAAAGTCGTTTTCTCAGCATCTTCCTCATCCATCCAGATCTAATGATAATCAGCGAAGCAATCCATGAATGATTGTAGTTATTTCTTGGCGCAATTTTCAATCAGGATATGTATATTTGGCAAAGGGAAGTCGTCTTTCGGACTAGCCCGGTTGAGATCCCGGTAGTCGACACAGACTCTGACCTTCCCATCCTTATTTGGTACTGGCATAATGTTGGCTAACCATGTCGGGTACTCAACTACCCTAAGAACCTTAGCATTGATCTGCTTGGTGACTTCTTCTTTGATTTTCAAACTCATGTCGGGTTTGAACTTCCTGATCTTTTGTTTTACCGGTGGACACATCGGATTGGTTGGCAATTTGTAAGCCACAATAGACGTACTTAGACCAGTCATGTCGCCATACGACCAGGCAAATATGTCCTCATACTCCTTTATAAATTTTGCATATTCTTTCTTTTTTTACGGCGATAAATGAATGCTAATTCATGTTTCCCTGATGTTTTCTGAATTTCCCAGGTTGATGATTTCAGTCTTGTTCAGGTTGGACTTAGGTCTGTTTTCAAAATTCTCAACTTCTTTGACAATTTCATCAGGTATGTCATCTTATTCTGAATCTACATCCGTTTGTTGCGTTGTCTTGTTGCATGTCATAGTCATCGGTTCATCAAGATAGGTAATAGTAATATTGTATAGGTAAAGCAATGAGAGAAAAATGATAGAAATTAATATTGATTCGTAAGAAAAATTTAAAAATGCTTTTGATAAACTGAACGATTGTTTTGGACATTGAAGATCTTATTGTAGAAATTAAAATGCGAAAAAGGAAATCATTTTGTAAATAAAATAGTGAATAATGCTTGTTTTAGCCTTGCTACCCCGAGGCTCATCGGGCTTTGGTTGTCCTGACAGTCCAATTCTTGAGGTACGTCCCTTTGCTCACAGCCTGTATAGAAGGACCTTCCTCCCCCTCCTCCTCGATAATAACACAACAGTCTATATCACTATCCTCCAGAAACAAGTTCCTCATTGCTTCAAGTGCTTCTTCTTTGTCTGATCCATAAATAACGTCGGCCTGTTGAAAGATCTACTCCAGATGCGGTATTGGTTTCTCCAAAGGGTAATAAGGACCGCGCCATGGTGGCGAACAGTCTTTGAATTCTTCCCAAGTGTATTCGTATCCCATACCGAAAGTGGTCATGTTTCTTGAGTTTGATAGGTTTGGAGATCCCCTGAAGGTTCTTGCCGAGCCCTTTACCTGGATTGTACCCTCGCCAATTCATCATACTGGCGATATTGCTATCCCACCATTTGTCTTTGTCGATAGTGTTGACCCGTTCAATGTGGTGGTAAGTTTCTCCACCCAGCTTCTTTCTTCCTTCAATCACCGGAATAGTCTGGCGACTATAAATAGGGTTGCTACTGCCACCATGAATAATCACCTCTTAGTGGTTCCACTCGAACTTCACTGCCTGATGCAGCGTTGATGCTACGGCCCCAGTAGCATGGTCCAGGGTCGTCCCAATAACAGATTGTAGGACGTTGGCACATTTATCACTTGGAAGTCCACCTCGAACCAGGTTGGCCCCATTTGCAGGCATAGGCTGATCTCACCAATGGTGGACCTCTGAGATCCATCGAAGGCTTTCACGTTGATCACTCCATCCTTTATCTCATGCAGCCCTTTACCCAATTTCTTTAGCATTATCAACAGACAGATGTTAAGACTAGATCCCCCATCGATCAGGATTCTGGTGATGAAATAATCTTCGCATTGCACAGTGATGTGCAGTACTTTGTTATGGCCCAACCCTTCAGGAGGCAGCTCGTCCTCATGAAAGTGATCCTGTGACTCTCTAACAGTTGGCCCACCATATTAGCCATTTCTCCACTAGTGATGTTGTTTGGCACATAGGCTTCATTCAACACCTTCAATAAAGCATTCATGTGCGTCTCGGAATTCTGCAGCAAAGAGAGGATGGATATTTGTGCCGACGTTTTGTTCAACTGGTCGATGACCGAATACTCTTTGGCCTGTACTTTCCTTCAAAGTTCGTCCGGACCTGTCTCGATAATGGGAGACCGATTAGAAGCCTTCCTGCTGGATTCAGCCAGATGTTCAGGGGTATAGACTCTACCAGTTCTTTTCATACCCTACGCTGCAACAGCTTCTTCAGACTTGACTTTGCCTTTCATTCTCGCCTCGGCTATATAGTCCTATGGTACAACATCTGTATAGAAATTTGGTGTGGAACATGTGCCTGGGGTGGCAAGACTGCAACCTCGAATGGTGCGGATGCATTTGCCCGAGACACAAACTCAACTTCAATCGATACTGGTGTCTTTGCAAGTGACGCTGCTTCAAACTCAAGAGGCATGGACATATTTACCTCAGCATCCTCAGACGGTTGAATCTGGACTATGATGGGGTTGAGACTGACTGCAGGTTTCTTTGGATCATCGCCTTCTGCGATCAACCCGATTGTTCCCTCGGGGTCCCAATCATCTTTTATTTCAATCAAGTGCATGCCTCCACCCTTATGGTCCGGAAAAGGATTGTTGTGGACGTTTGGAGCGAATTCCTTTACCACGATGACCTTGTTGTCAATCAGGGATTGTATCTTGTCCTTCAAAGAGCGGCACTCATCGATGGTGTGCCCCTTCATGCCGGAGTGGTATGCACAGGAATTGTTTGGGTTGACCCATTAAGAAGGATTCTCAGGAGTTGCAGTAGGGATGGGGGTGACATAACCAGCAGCTTTGAGCTTCTCATACAGCTGGTCGATGGGTTCAGCGATGGTGGTATACTGTTTTGGAGGTCTGCGATCAAAATTAGGACGAGGTCTAGGGACGTTTTGACGGGTAAGGGGTGATTGTTAATGATATGGTTGGGAATTGTAAGTGTGGTAGACAGGAGCGGGTTGTGAGTATCTGGGTGAAGCAGGTTGATATGTCGGTGGTGGAGGTGATTGATAAGTTGGTGGCGGATCTTGGTATGAGGGTGCTTGGTAATTTGGGGTTAGTTGATATGTGAGTGGAGGTGTTGGGTAAGTTTGGTATTTGAGTGGGGATTTGTTTCTTTGTGCAACCATCACGGCTCTCGCGTCTCTTTTCTTATACACACCACCAGACTGCAAAGCCTTGTTTGTAGCTTTCAAGGCTTCAAAATTTGTGACCATACCGCTCTTGATACCTTCTTCAATCTGTTCACCTAATTTGATAATGTCGGAGAACTTGTGGTTCACAATCATCATCAACCGTTCATAGTACTGCGGGTCCTGGGCCCAGACAAAGAACTTGTTCATCTGATCCTCTTCTAAGGCGGGTCTGACCTTGGCATCTTCGTACCTCCAACGAGTAGCATACTCATGAAATGTCTCTGTGGGCTTCTTTTTTAAATTCTGAATATAGAACACGTCTGGTGCGTTCTCTGTGTTGAACCTGAATCTGTCCATAAATTCAGATGCCATGCTCACCCAATTCGACCATTTCTTGGGATCTTGGCTAATGTACCAAGACAATGCATCTCCTTTCAAGATCCTCATGAACAGCTTCATGGGATCCTTTTATCCTTCCCTCGGGCAGTTCGACATTGGGCTGTATGCAGAGGTCTTCATAGTTCAACCCTTCGACTTCCTTGATTCCCTCGACGCCTTGAACCCGGTTGGTCAGCTTCCTAAGTTCCTCGGCCAAGTTCTTGATAAGCATGTCCTTTTCATCAGACTCAGGTGTGTATGTGATATGGGGAGTGGAGTGTGGCATGGTCTCCATGTAGATGGGATTGTTATGGTGGCCTGGAGCATGAGTGTGGAAATGGTAATTTGTGGAGTTTTGAGGTTCTGGGATAAGCAGTGGGGTGTTGTTTGGAGTATGGAAGGCAATGCAGTGTGCTGGAAGAGTTTGGTTCTTTGGTGGGGTGGTGTGATGATGAGCTGCGGGATGATTTTGCTTTTTTGGGATGTTTTGAGGAGGTGTAGGATTCTGGATGTTGATGTTTGGGACGCTAAGGGAGAATGACAGGTTTGCCAGATTCCGAACTTGATCAAGCTCTTCTTGGAACTTTAACAACTTTCGTTCCAGCTGCGACACAGTTTCATTCTGAAGCCGAATACCCTGGCCATCAGTGGCCTCTACCCGTTCAACCACATTCTCATTTCTTCTGTTGCATGAATCTTCCATTTTCTTTTTGCCTTTGTTCTTGCCTTTGGGAGGACTAAGAGAAGGAGAGGGTGGAGGGCCCCTGGATCTTTTAAGATAGTATTATGATGTCAAAGTGCACGAACAAACCTTTGGGGAGGGGAATAAATAAATAACGTAATACAAAAACAAAAAGTAGCCAAGTCAATGAGGATTATGAGAAGTATTGCGGTATTTAAATACATAGTGCGGGAATGTAAAGTGCGTCCTAATTTGGGACCACTTTTGTGCCCGAGGTAGCCCTAGCGACAAATTAATTTGGAGAACTTAAGATGCTAAATGCCTCATTTTATTGATAAGAAAATAGACGAGTCCCAAAACGACACTAAATAAACAGGAAGTAAATGTCACTATGGCCATTGGCCTTATTACATTGATAAGTAAAAGAAAGACATGCCTAGCTACTTGGTCCCAGAAGGACCTTCCCCAGACTCGGCATTCTTGCTTCCCTCATAAAGCTCCCCCAACTCGCGAAGCCCCAGCAACAGGTATGCTCTGGATAGATATCCTCCGTCGGTCCCTCCAGCCTTTTGACAGTCTTCAATCCTTTTGAGAAACTTTTTCTCCAGCTCCACTATGCCTCGCTACAAATACCCTAACCTTTTGTTGGTGCCGGTAGCCATATCCTTCCATTACTCGATCAGTTTCTTGTTAGACTCATGTATTTCGCGGTGCTCATCCTCACACTCACGGATCCTCTTGCGCAGCTGGTTGTTTTTGACCTGTGCCTCGGCCTTTTCATCTATAACCCTGTGGCTCTGGACGAACCCTGGCTCGCTCAGACCACCCCAATTTTCTGCCAACCAACCAGGATAGAAAAGGGTACAACCAGCATGATATATGTCTGGCTCGATGGTGTCCTTCTCCATTATAATCTTGCAGTGCCACATGTGCTGGGCTTGGCACTTGTGAGGAATATCGTCATTTTGGAAGTCAGCTCGAAGATGGCTCATCTTGTCGACCCTGGGTATGACTTGCTTCCTACCCTCTTGCCTCATAACTCGAAGAGGGACATAAGGGTATGTTCCTCTTAGACCAATTAGTATTAGGAACGGTGCATCTCTGGAATGGGCAATGAACTCCTCTGTCAGAAACCACTCAAACATCCACTGAACCTGTTCTTCAGTCAGATTACCAAAGAGTTCGACCCATCCTTTGGCATTCTCAGGCTGAGCAAACATGTCGGGGATGTAATTCATTCGCTTTGGATGGTGGAAAGCGATGTGGTCATCCCAAACTCTTCAATGAACTTCTTGTCGGTACTCGCCCTTTTGGAGATGTTCCATGAGCCAAAGCTGAAGTAGTAGATTGCAGCCTTCGAAGTGTCTTACCCCTCGTTGACACTTTTCCAAGGCTCGATATATGTCTGCAATGATCATGGGCACAATAATGGAGTTTTTCCTATCAGTTCCTTCCATTAGTGTCTTGGTTACCATGGCCAATCTAGTGTGGATTCTCTCCTTCTTTATTGGAAACACAATCAGACCCAAGAAGCAAAACATGAAGGCGAATACTCTACGATGGATGTGTCCCATGGATGTGATTGCAAACACGTCGTGGTAGGTACGGTATGATTTGTTGTGACCGTACCTCTCGTACAAGTAGTCAAAAGGGATGTATGACTTCTTTAAGCATACCAGTTCTGCATTCTTCTTTAGACCCATCATTTTAAGGAAACCTTTGCATGTGTGGTTTTCAGGCAATAGCAACCCCGGGTTTTCCCATACTAGGCCAGCCAATCCTCTTATTTCCTCTAGAAAAGGTGTCATTTCAATGTCCCCAAACCGAAACACGGACCTTTCACAATCCCAGAACAGGGTAGCAGCCTCTATTATCATGTTGTTAGGCTGTATTTCTAGGAGAGATGGTAGATTGCCCAAGTATTTCCTGAGGAGATTTTTGTCGCTAGAATGTAAATCTTCCCACCAACTTAGCAATCTTGGAGGGATATTGGAGACCATGCCAAATCTGGGGACTTTGTGCCTCATTTTTCTGCAAGGGAAACAAGGTTAGGCCCTTACCCCCACCAGAATCGACTATTTAACATCAACAATTAGTATAAAGCATTTAGTTCTCCAAATAAATGCACAGAACGTGATGATGTCCGTTTGGGTTTAGGGAAACCCATGGGACTTTTGGATAAGGCAATCTTAAAAGCTATTGTGCGTACCACACTTTAGCCTAGCTAGGTTTGACCATGATGCATGAAATAACATAACAAAGTAAGGATTCTATGGGGTTTTAGACTGGTACCCTCGAGCGGACAAATCAAGGAGGAAAGGCACGGAACCGTCGACTGCACCGCTGATCGACTAGTTTTACCGCAAATAAGCCTTTCCGAATTTAGGGGTAATAATATAGGAAGAGCGCAACCACTCATCAAGCATTTCTATAGTATTTTGTTTGGCACGAGTGTAGTATGAATGTTGAGCATGATTATGCAATAATAAAGAAGAATTAAAAACATGTTTTCATGTATTTGCACGTTATGGAAAGCAGTAAATACAGCAGTTTATAATTTAAAAGCGGTTACAAAGGAAGGAAACAGAAAAACCATGTCAGTTACTTTTGAAGAAAAATAAATGCTTAAAGAGATAGACAATTAATGGCACATAAAAAGGGGAAAGGGAAAGGTCACAAGTATTAACAAAGCAAAGACAAGTTCGCAAAGCCGTTTGAAATGGTAAAAGCCTAGACAGATTCCAAAGCAGAGTCGACATGTTGTCGCGCCCCCTTCTTTCCTCGCGGAGATCGGGTTTATGACATTCGGTTGGGACAACTCTTTCCTTTTGGGAAAGGGGTTTGTGTTTTTGAGAGTCGCCACCTAAAGATTTTTAAAGGTGCGTTAGGACACCAAAAGGGTTCATTTACAACTACATTGCTAACCAGAGATAGGGTAAGGGCTTGAAATTATCCTAAGGGGAAGGTGTTAGGCACCCCTCAGAATCCATAAGTGTGGTTCCCGGCCAAACAGCTTTTGTGAATTTGTACAGCTTAGAAAACAAATAAATAAATGCTCAAATAAGAGGGGATTTAAGTCTTAAGCATGCCGATGTTTGAAAAAATAATAAAGAAGGTTATATTTTGAAAAGGATTACGATCAAAGCATACAAAGGGTATCCTAGGTTTATATGGATCACATCAGTACAATACCCGGTAATCACTCCTCAAAGAGGGGCTACACGTGGTATTAGCACACCGCTAATCATATCCATATTCTACCCTTTTCCCACCCTGTGAAAGTAACTAAATCAAGTGTTGGTATCGACCTCTATTACATGATGTTACTCGTCCCTTCCTATTAGTCCCGGAGGAATTTAGGACATCTATCCTATAAGGGATGTTCTAGGCAGACCCTCAAGTTTGAAGGAAAAACACTAAGGCGACAGATAATAACATGTAGGACTGCAATTAGGGGGAAACACAGAAAAGTAGAGAAAAGGCACAAGTATACCTCCATAAGTAATGCAAATAGGCAGCACGACTCATACACAGTTAAGGTCTTTTGATTCAGATCCTAAAATATGGCATCTAAATGATAATAACAAAGATAGATTTATTGCATAACTTAGAGAGGAAGTCTTAATAAGTTTTACTTACTGATTTTATCTTGTTGATAATTAAGAAGCATACATAAATAGACATATTTCCAGTTTTAACAACTTTAATTACTTAAGGCTTGCCTAGGCATAGGACGATGCTCAGTAATTACCCAGATTATTAAAGAAACTGTTTGAGTTGTTTTGCCTAAACATGATGTACTTAGATGTTGCATCAAATGCAGAATTATCACTAGTTGTTTAGAAACATGGTAAAACAGTTTTAGGTCCTTTTTCATGCATCAGTAATTAGGCGGGGAATGAGTCCTAAAACATGATATCTAGTGCACAGATAGGGATATAGAATGATGCATATACAGAATCCTAATCAAGATTTCTAAATGCACAATTATTACAGCATTAAGCATGATTTCAGAAGATGCAAGAGTGGCAATTTATTTTAGTGTTGTTTACTCTAAGCAGGAACTCTAAGTGTACATGGAACCATAGAGCATGATTGCAAAGTACTGGTTATTAACACATTTTAACGTAGGATTCTCTAAATGATATGATAGTGAGATGGACATGCTGAAAATAGTAAGTATAAGTCCTAGGGAACATGATCTCTAATGCATGAAATGAGTCTTAAGCATGGTCTTTATTGCTCAAGTAGGAATATAAACCTAATAACATGTTTTCTATTCTTTTAATAGCTAAAGCATACATAATGACCCCTTCTCTTTCCACTATCCATCCCCAGAGTAGTTTACAAGTAGTTATTACAAGCCATTTACATAAATTACATAATTGAAATAAGAAAAAAGAAGGAGTTATGCTATAGGGAGCCTACTGATAGGCCAAAAATCCCTAGAATGCCTCAAATGCCATTAGTTCACAGCCTTTCATATAATCCAAGTGTGTCAGAGTTCCCTAAGGATCTCAAAGGATCCCGGGCAGTGCTCACACCCAGATTTCATAGCCAAGATAGAGTAACTGCAGTATGGAAAGGCCAGCTCTTGTGTGTCAAAGTTCAGAAGGAGCTCAAGGGTCCCAAGGCAATGCTCACACAAGAGGGGTAGAACCTAATGTCTAAGAGTATATTGGAAGTGCTTGACATAGTTTTGAAAGAGTTGAGTTGGAAAACAGTTTGAAAATGAGTTTGAAATACGTTTTGGAGAGCAGAAGATTCTGCTTTTAGTAAAAAAACAGTTTGAAAGGGAAGAGGGTAAGGCAATCAACAACTCAGAACCACATCAGCATGCATAGTGCAAGGAAGCAGTCACAAACAGGGAAAGGGGGGAATTGGGGACAAGTAGTTCATATATGAAAGAATATCGACACACAGGTTAACACCAGAGAAGTACTACAGAACTTAAATAGTCATAGCAATAGTCTATCACAAAGTGTTCATGCCAGGAACTTAACAACATTAGATTAAGGGGTGCTCAATAGAGTTACACATTAGGTCCAGGGGAAGGGTTCAGGATTACATAGTAACTAGGGGTTATGAGTACATGCTTATAGTGTTAGGAATCAGGGGTAAGGCAGAATTGTAGGGGAAACATGTAAGAGAGAGAACAATAGACATGTTAAACTAGGGGGAAAGGGGAAATCACATAGACAGAACAGGCATGCTAATTGCGAGGTAAACAGCAAAACCACAAGTAGAAACATAAGAGAAACAAAAGGAATTGTAATACAAATAGAAACATATTGTTTTGGATGTTGTAAACTTAAAATGAAAACATACTAGTTGAATGAAAGAATGAGTGCAAAGTCGAAAGCAATAAAGTGAAGAGAAGTAGTGAAGTAGTGTGTAGAGCAATAGAACAGTATAATCACTCAGTCTTGGCAATCAGCCGACTGAGTGGCAAGTAAAAAGAAAGAGAAACAAGAGAGTATGTGTTTGTAAGAGAGTTCAGAACAGTGTCTTGTTCGTGTCTATGTTAGTGAAAGACTAGAGTTTTTATAGTTGAAAAACAGGTAGTAAAATAAGGAAAGAATCATAGTAGCGTGGTAATTAAGGAATTCAGAATCAATCCATAAGAAAATAACGGTAATTACTCCCTTAATTTAAGGGATTTTAATTCAAACGATAATAACCAGTAGCATATAAGGCAAGAAAATCAGCACATGACTAATAAGGAAAGAATCAAAGTTCATTAAGCATAGGATAATCAATTAGGACTAGATTCAGAAAACCCCAATTAAGGAATAATTCAGTAAAAATAAAGTACTGCAGCAAATAAGGTAATGGAATCAATTAATTTAAATAGACGAGTAGAATTCTAGGGTTTTAAAAGAATCCTCTCAATCAGACCATCAAATAAGGAAATCGGAATCAGTCAAGAGAGAGTCAGGTTTTCATACCTCAACATATATATAGAGAAGGACAAACAGTCATAGCAAACAGGCAAGTTCAGCATTATTTGATGGAAAGAGGCGAGAGATCAACAAACAGGAATGAATACAATCACACAAGTAAGCTAAAGACTCAATAAACACAAGTATGGTAATCACATAAACTTAACAAGAATCGAGTAGTCATGCTAACACATAGAACCAAAATAAAGAATACCTAAATTTAGGGCTTTTAACAGAGGCGAGTTGAAAAAGCAGTAAGAACATAGAATCATTTGAGATATGCAAGGAAAAGGTTTAAACATAAAGAAAATTCAGTTTAAACGAGTGTAAAAGAAATTCCGAGAAACCCTAACTTTAAAGAAAGTAAAACGGTTTAAAGCCAATGATTTTTTAAGGAGAGGTTTGAGAATCAGTGTAGAACATAGAAAGAAACATACTTGAATCATAAAAAAATAGCACGTATCTAAGAGATTGAACAAAATTTAGGGTTTCAACGGAAATCCAAATAGAAACGGAAGAACATGTTGTAAAACTCAAGGATCATAACAAATATGGTGTGATTCTTAAAGTGTATATATTTCTATGTATATAGCCTCATATTTTACTTTTGTTTCATAAGTTGTAGATGTTAAATGTGATGATTTATATTAATTTGAAGTGTTTTTATATGTAGGAATGATTCGGGATCGATTGGGGGCAAAACGCGTGAAATTAGAGCCAAAATGGACGAAACCGGGAAAAAGCAATTTTGGGCGCCACAGGCAGGGTTGGGCGCCACATGTGGCGCTGGAGGCAGAAACATTATTGGGCAGAGCCTTGGTGGGCGCCCGGCGCTACCCAGGGCGCCGGTGACGGGATTTTCTCCTATTTTTCTCGGGACACGGTTATTTCGGCCCTAAACCTACCCAACACGTATAAAAGCAAGTCTAAGCCTATTTTTGAGGATATTCACGCCACTTTGGAGGAAGAATACACACGGAATTTCTAGGGAGCGAAGGATTCTTAGTTTTTTTCATCTTTTTCTAGTATTTACAATTAATTCAACACTTATGTAATTGTTTGATTTTAGCATGAGTGGCTAAACACCCATTGTTCGGGGGTTGTGATTTAGCCATGAATATTGTTATTCGACATTAGCTTAACCTGGATCATAGTTCACTCAATATATGGTTATTTCTTCAATTCTGTGTTTAATTGCTTAACTGTTTGGCCAGTCTTAGGTTCAATATACTATCTATGATATGTTTGGGAAAGCCGTGTATAGATTAGAGAAGAGTTGAAGAGAGCGTGATCTTAACCCTTCAGGGGAGCGGATTTGTGGTTAGGATAGGAATATACCTAGTCACCGTGCTTAATTAAATATCGTAATCTTAATGCGTTCTAATAGATTAATTTCATAGGAATATCGGCGTTACTCTATTGAGAATAGGCAAGTAGTACTTCGGGAGAAGGCTATGAGAGCAATTATCGATTAATTAGCAACCATGAGTGAATTATATGAAAGGGAGAGTTAATAAGAAAACAATGCGAATGGTGAATCGATCACAACCCTGGAATATTTGTCTCTATTGAATACACAACAATCAACTCGTTACTTGATAATTAGTTATTTCTTAGAATCGTAGTATAATATAGTTACATTCCTGGATTTTTATTTTGGCTTGATTGAATAAAGATTATAGTGATTTAGTAAGTAGTCTACACAAGTCTCTGTGGGTTCGACACTCGATTTATCATTATATTACTTGTACGACCACGTATATTTGCGTGTGCGTTTGGGAGCAACAAGTTTTTGGCGCCGTTGCCGGGGACTTGAATATAGATTACTTTCTAGTTTTCACTTTAATTGTTTATTTCATCTAGTCTAACATTACTTGACCTTTGATCTAATCTCAGGAACTTTGATTGAATGCGTAGGGTCAGAAGCCAGGACATACTTGACGGCTTTGACCCCGAACCTGAGAGAACATTTCACAGGAGGTTGAGGGAAGAAATGGATACAGACAATATTCAGGACCTCATTCAAATTCCTGTGAACATGACAGAGGAATAACACATGGTTGTTCAGGAGGTAGCAATGCCCAGTATTTCTAATGTTACCTCCAGCATCGTGAAACCCAGAATCACTGGGCACATTGAGCTGAAACAAAGCATGATCCAGCTACTTCATGCAAATGGGCAGTTTATGGGTCTTCCACACGAGGATCCACAGCAGCACATTCTGAACTTCTTGGATATTAGTGATACTTATATCACTAACGGGGTCAAGCCAGATTATGTGAGGCTCACGCTTTTCCCATTGCCTCTGTTGGGTGAAGAAAAGTGATGGCTAAAGGCAGAACCAGCTAATTCCATTACAACATGGAACGATTTGGCGAGAAACTTTCTGGCACGGTTCTTCCCTTCAGGCAAGACTGAAAAGATCAGAAGTGGGATAGTCTCCTTTAAACAGAAAGCATGCGAATCTTTATATTCAGCATGGAAAGGTTCAAGGGTCTACTCAGAGATTGTCCTCATCACAATCAGACAAACGAAGTGTTAGTTCACACTTTCATTGAGGGGCTCCATCTCCAAACAAAAATTGTGGTAGATGCAGCAGCTGGAGGTCAGGTATTGGAGAAGAATTATGATGAAATATTTGCATTATTGAATAAATTATCCAAAAGCAATACATACTGGCAAGGTGAGATGGGAAGGAATGTGGTTCAAAAGTCACCAGGAGTTCTTGAAGTAGATGTTGTCTCAGCATTGTTAGCTCAGATCTCTACATTGACTAACCAAGTCAATCAAATGACCCTGATCATTAACAAGCAACAGTCTCAACCACTGCAACAGACCCAGCTAGTGCAACAGATTCAAGTTGAAAGTCTTTGGAGAGGGTCACATGATCAATCTATGCCCAGCTAATCCAGAGTATGTCTGCTTTGTGGGTAATGCGAATAGGGGTCAAGAAAATCAATATGGGAACACTTATAATCCCAACTGGAGAAACCACCCTAACTTCTCTTGGGGTGGAAATCAAGGCACTCAGAATAAATACAGGAAGCACCTCAAGCAACTCAACAACAATACAGACCACCTGAGATTGTACAATTAGCTAGCCTTGAGGATATTATGAAGAGAATGATGAACGACCAACTTGCGTTCAATCAGAAAATAATGGCTGATCACCAGGCCCAAGCAGCAGCAATGAGAAATTTGGAACGCCAAATGGGACAACTTGCTGGTGCCCAAAATACCAGACCAGTAGGAGCTCTTCCTAGTGATACTGAGCCTAATCCTAAAGCTCAAGTCAATGCGATTACCTTGATAAATGGAAGAGTACTAGAAGAAGTTCCAAAGACAAAGAAGAATACATCTCATCCTGAAGGAGAATTAGTTCCCAATCCAATTGAGGGGAATGAGAAAAATAGTAAAGGGCTCGAGCCAGTAATTGAAACAAGGCCACCACTTCCGCTTCCACAAAGACTGCAGAAGCAAGAAGATTATGCTAAGTACAAGAGATTCCTAGATAAGTTGATCCAAGTGAGTGTGAATTTTCCTTTGGTGGAAATTTTGCAAGAAGTGCCTAAGTATGCAAGGTATCTCAGAGATATTGTGGCAAACAAACGAAGACATGTAGAGTTCGAAACAGTTGCACTTACTGAAGAGTGCAGTGCCAGGGTTCAGAGTAAACTTCCTCCTAAGTTGAAGGATCCTAGGAGTTTCACAATTCCTTTGTCTCTTGGAAAATAAGAAGTTGGTAGAGCCCTGTGTGATTTAGGGGCTGGTATAAATTTGATGCCCTCTTCTTTGTTCAAGAAACTTGGATTTTGGGTGCTTAGACCTACCACAATCATTTTACAGTTAGCATAGAGGTCACTAGTTATGCCAGAAGGAATTATTGAGGATGTGTTAGTTTGAGTGGGAAAATTTATTCTCCCTGCTGAATTTATTGTTCTTGATTACGAGGCAGATGAGCAAGTGCCCATTATTTTGGGGAGACCATTCTTAGCTACTGGTGGAGCAATTATTGATGTGGGGGCAGGGAAGTTAAAATGGAGAGTTGACGATAAGGAGGTCACTTTTAATATGTACAAGGCACTTAAACTCCCAAAGCAATATGAGGACATGTGCATGATTATTGTGGTCGACGTGAAGGGGATAGAGCAGAGTCCTTATGTGAATGGCAGTGATCCAGAGGAGGTGGTGTTGCAAGCTGAGGGTGTAAAGATAATTGAGAAAAGATCCAGAGATGAAAAAGGAGATCCGTTGAGAGCATGCAAAAAGGCTAGGCTTCATGGGAGAAAGAAGAAGATAAAGCGCCCAGCCTGAGCAGAGTAGCAGAGTCGTGCCACGACTATAAATAAGGCGCTTGTTGGGAGGCAACCCATCCTGTATATCTTTTATTTTTATTTTTTTTAAGTGTCGACTTTTTTGTGTTGTTTTTATTTTGCAGAGTAGGGGAAGTCTGAGTACCCAAAGTTGAAGCTGGGGGGCATGTTTGAGCTTAAGTGTGGGGTCATCCCGACTCTAAAGATTGAGAATCATGTCCGAGCTAGGACCGAGAGGGTCTCGGGGAGTATTTCTCACCCTTGTTTTAATGTTTTTCTTTGTGATCAAGCATCGAGGACTATGCATAACATAAGTGTGGGGTGGGGAAACTACTTTCTGAGGTGTAATGGTATAAAATTATTTTTTTTTTTTTAAATCTCGGCATAACTTTTCCCAACGATGGATCTGTTGGACAATTTTCTTGAGGGATAAAGTCCAATTAAAAAAATTCCAAAAAGATTTTTTTATTTTTTAGGATAATTAGGTAGTATACCTTGGTTTTTCTTTGGGCACCGGTTCTTTTCCAAGGGTGTATCTTGAACCGGGTACTTAAAAATTATATTTTTTTTTAGAGTAGTTAGGAAGAAACTGAATAACTTAGAGATACCCATTGACATATTTGGTGTTTGCATATTAGGTTATGACATACATTCTGCTTTCCCTTATATTTGGTTTAACTTGTGATGCCTAAGAAAAATTAAATAGCCTATTGTGTGACACCTTAGCTCAGTTGCTTGACTTATATGCTACATAGTGTAATATTGCTTAATTCTCTCAATTATGTGTGCTTTCTTGACTTGAGAGTTGAACAAAACCGTTGTGATTGAGTAATGTGCAATGTGTGAGTGAGGTTTAGTGATTTTCTATGCTATCATGTGTAGTCTAGAACTTGCCTCGTGTGTTAATCCAAGCAAAATTGTAGGTTATGCTAGTCTAGGGGATGACGTACGCATTTTTCTTGTTTGATCATGGATGTGCTTGTCACATAAGAATTAAATTTTCCATTGCTAGCCCCTTTGAGCCTTTTGACCTTTTCTTTGGTTCCCACATTACAAGTCGTACCCCTATTTGCTCTTAAATTGAGATTTTTGTACCTCTTGCTCCTAAGGCACTTAGTCGCTAAAAGAAGTAAGGTGAGATATTGGGGAGTAGCTTTTGAGTGGAGCCATGGAAGGGCCCATTGGTGCACTAAAATTGTATTCAAAAGTCACTAGCCATTAAATCTTCATGTATGGAGTGTGTGTAGGAAAGGAAAAAAAATGATAGTAAAAGTATGTACAAAAAGATACACACCTCCAATTTTTATTAATTTGTGCTAGTGAAAATATAGAAGTGCTTAATTGAAAAAGGGCTATGTTGAATATGAGTTGTGGCAAGGGAATTGGTTGAGAAGAATATGTGTTGATTTGTGAAGGTAGTGTATTAAAGTTCTTAGGATGGTTAGTTACTTTTTCTAAATATATCCTACCCGTCCCTTAGCCTACATTACAGCTTTAAAAGTCCTAATTGATCCTAGACTTGGCTAGCTTGAATTAGTAGAGATCTACACTAAGGGCAAGCTTATGGTACGACCACTGGATGCATATGAATTCTATGTAAGAGTGAGTGAATTTTTGTTCAATTGTGTGATGTCCTTAAATTATATTCAAAAAGCATATTTGAATGTGGGGACTAGTTATTATCATTCTTTTGTTTGTTGGTGAGGGCACATGATCTCATGAACGATTGGTAATGTTGATTCTTATTGGGTGATTGCGTGAATTGATAGAGCTTAGTGGTTACAAGTCGAATCTTGAGGTTTGGTGGTTGCAAATAGGTTGTTGGTATGATTGAGTAAATTGTTATACTTGTGCATGTTTAAACAAGGGGAAGAATGTGAAATTTTGTATGTTCATACTTGATTGCCGGTATCGATCATAGTCAAGGGATAAGGTGTGTGATTGAAAATTAAAATACTCCTTGATAATGAACTTTGTACGTGTTGCAGGGTAGTAGATTGTCCCATTGCTCGAGGACGAGCAAGAGTCTAAGTGTGGGGTGTTGATGTTTAGCTTAAAGTGTATATATTTATATGTATATCGCCTCATATTTTACTTTTGTTTCGTGAGTTTTAGATGTTAAATGTGATGATTTATATTAATTTGAAGTGTTTTTATGTATAGGAATGATTCGGGATCAATTGGGGGCGAAACGCGCGAAATTAGAGCCAAAACGAACGAAACTGGGAAAAAGCAATTTTGGGCGCCATAGCCAGGGATGGAGGCAGAAACATTATTGGGGCAGCGCCCTGGTGGGCGTCTGGCGCTACCCAGGGCGGTGGTGATGGGATTTTCTCCTATTTTGCCCGAGACACGGTTATTTCGGACCTAAACCCACTCAACACGTATAAAAGCAAGTTTAAGCCTATTTTTTAGGATATTCACGCCACTTTGGAGGAAGAATACACACGGAATTGCTAGGGAGCGAAGGATTCTCAGTTTTCTTTATCTTTTTCTAGTATTTACAATTAATTCAACACTTACGCAATTGTTTGANAAGCGGTTAGGTTCTATATACTATCCATGCTATGCTTGGGAAAGCCGTGTATAGATTAGAGAAGAGTTGAAGAGAGCGCGACCTTAACCCTTCATGGGAGCGGATTTGTGGTTAGGATAGGAATATACCTAGTCACCATGCTTAATTAAATATCATAATCTTAATGCGTTCTAATAGATTAATTTCATAGGAATATAGGCGTTAATCTATTGAGAATAGGCGAGTAGTACTTCGGGAGAAGGCTATGAGAGCAATTATCGATTAATTATATGAAAGGGAGATTTAATTAGAACACAATACGAATGGCGAATCGATCACAACCCTGGAATATTTGTCTCTATTGAATACACAACAATCAACTTGTTACTTGATAATTAGTTATTTCTTAGAATCGTAGTATAATATAGTTACATTCCTGGATTTTTATTTTAGCTTGATTGAATAACAATTTTAGTGATTTAGTAAGTAGACTACACAAGTTTCTGTGGGTTCGACACTCGATTTATCATTATATTACTTGTACGACCACGTATACTTGCGTGTGCATTTGGGAGCAACAATTTTTCCCAAAATCACACCGGAGAAGCTATGAACAACCAAAACAGAAACCCTAGACGCAAGTCGGCATGGCCCAGGGCCCTTGAAGGCCTCATAGATGATGAGCAAGGTGAGGGGGGAACCATTGGAGGCTTGGGGTTGAAAGGTGGTCGCCGGAGATGGCCGGAGAGGGAGGCGGCGGTTGAGGTGGCTAGGGTTAGGTTGAGAGAAGAGAAGAGATGAGATCATCTGAAGGCGGCGGGGTTTGGGAATGAATCAGGGTTAGAGGTCTTTAGGAATTAAAAAGGAAAGGGTTTATTTGGACCGTTGATCTAGGAGATCAACGGTCAGGATTAGACTGGGTAAATGGGTTCCGGGTTTGGGTAGGAGTTTATAGGATCTGGGTTGGGTAATTGGGTAGGAAATTGATTTAGGAGAGGGCTCAATTTGAGCTATAATTGAAAGCCAAATTTGGGTATGATTTAAATAGCCAATTTTCCTATTTTAATTCTAATAAAATAATAATAGTTTTCTGAAAACAATTTCTTATGTAAAAATGAGTAAAAATGTATAATTATCATTTTAAAGATATAGAGGCCAATTTTACACGTATAAGACATAATTATATTAAAATGGGCTAATATTGCAATTATATGCAATTTAGCTTGAAAAATACCAAATGTAATTATAAAAATGCATAAAAATTATATCAGTTACATTTTGGTGTAAGTATAGAAGTTGAATGAATAAATCATCATAACAATAATTTTGAAAATAATTATTGCGAATATTATGAATAAAAATGAGAGAAAATAAATCCATTTAAACCCTTAAAATTATGGGAAAAATTATAAAAACCTTGTGTATGTGTATTTATGCATATATATGCTATTTTGAAGTTATTTATGCATATTAAAAAATATAAAAAAAATTGGGTATCAACATAGGCTAATAAACCTAGATCCCCCCTTTAATTTCCGTTTTGAATGATTTCTATTTGTTTAAATGGCTTTATTTCTCTTTAAAGACTAATTCGCATAGTTTAAAGTTCGGTCGGGACCCACCATTGTGGACCTTGAGGGGTTCCTAACACCTTCCCCTCAAGGTAATTTCGAGCCCTTACCCGATCTCTAGTGATGCAAACTAGTTTCATGAGTTAATTCCTCTATGTTCCCTAACGCACCTTAATCCGTTAGGTGGCGACTCTTCAAATCCCATATCTCATCCCAAAAGGAAGGGAGTTGTCTCAGAAATATCGAAACCCGATTTCGTGAGAAAAAGGGGACGTGACAGTAACTCATTTTTTTCTTTGTAACTATCATGGGCCAACATGGCCACAACTCGTAATGTATAACTATAAGTGGGAAAACACTATATCAATGAACCATATTTCTTAAACATGAATACATATGGGACATCAAGGCCTCTGACATACTATACAAAATGAACCTCTGTCTACAAAGCCTCTAAGAGTATTAGACATCAAACAGGACAGGGCACTGGCCTACCCATAAGACTATTGCAAAACTCTGACACGATAATTCATAGACTCGGCTGCACTCTGAATGAGGTGGAGTCTTACCGATCCTTCGTTGAACGCTGAACTCGTCTACTATGAGGGCTCGTCAAACTGATTATCTATACCTACAGGCATGAATGCATAATCCCCAACAAAAGGACGTCAGTACGAATTGCCGTGCCCCCTCTTTTCTTGCAAAATCAGGTTTTGACATTTTGGGACAACTCCTTTTGAGAGGGTAAGAATTGGAATTGAGAGAGTCGCCACCTAACAGATTAAGGTGCGTTAGGGAACCTAGAGAAGATAACTCATATTACCAGTTTGATCACCAGAGATCGGGTAAGGGCTCAAATTACCTCGAGGGGAAGGTGTTAGGCACCCCTCGAGGTCCACAATGGTGGGTCCCGGCCGAACTTACATTAAGCGAATTAGTCTAAGGAAAATAAAGATATTTGGACAAATAAAATACTCGATTTATTTTACAACAGGAATGGGGGGTCCTAAGTTTTTTAGCCTATAGGATCATCTCGTGCAATACTTTGTAGCTCCCTCAAGTCGGGGTGCCACTCATAGTATTTAGAACATGGACCATCATCTCCTACTACCCGATTAATATCTTTAAGTTGTTACTTAAGCGTTCTAGTCGATTCTAGTTCGTTTGCTATGCGTACACTACCCATCTCTTACCTATGGCCCTGGAGGTGTTAGGACCTCTATTTGGGATAGTTCTATACGTGGGCCTATGTTGCTCAAAAATTTTAAAGTCTAGGCGACAAGCAAAAACAATTAGGACTTTCAGATAGCAAGCAAATATGGGCTCATATTGACCTCCACACATAAACAACAAAGGCACGCAATTGATTGACAAGCTTAATTGAAAGTTTTATAGGCCGGATATCTATGTGAGAAATAAGCAAGCAGTGATTTGTAGAAGAAGTTTCATTAAGGTGAATGTCAAGACCTATTGTTTGCCTACTGATTTTATTCAGTAATATCTAGGTCTTTCAGGATGTAAGGAATCACAGTTTTGAATCCACAATTGTTATTAAGACCTATAGGCATGTTATCTACGTGATTGACAGTGGCGATTGTATTCAGAACCAATTAGTATAATCCTATAGGCATGATATCTACGAGTGTGTTGGTTATTATACTAGGGACATGACTTCTAGGCGTAGAACTGATTTAGCTTTATAGACATGTTTCATAGCTTTGTATTTCCTTTTGACCTTATAGGCATTCTTTCTAATTATTGTACTGAATTAAGTCCTATAGACATGATTTCTAGGTTTGAAACCAGTCCTATAGGCATGGTATCTATTATTGAATTAATTTAACCATATAGGCATGGTCTCTATTGAGAAGTAATACGGGCAGAAATTGTACATATTACCAGAAAAACAATTAAATCAAACATTGAGGTCTTATAGGCATGATTGCTAACATATGTTTGTTAGGCAAGTTAATGCAACCTATAGGCAGGATTTCTAATGCAATTTTAATCCTATAGGCAGGATTTCAAATGCAATTTAATCCTATAGGCAGGATTTCTAATATGCAAGCATGGTACAACACTCATATGATTTTAACAAATATGATGTAAAACAAGATTAACAGAACAAGTGAAACCCTATTGGCAAGATTTCTACCCGAATTGCCCAAAGAAAATAAAAGCCCTTCCCAATTTTACTATACACCCCAGAATCTGTTCATTACAAACTTATTACAAACCAGAGTAATGAATAAATTACATAATAGTAATAAGATAAACTATAGGGAGCCTTCATTAGGCCCAAATAAACATGGGAAACCAGGCCTTCAAATCAATCAACTTTGAGGATCATTCCATAGGGACAACATAGCCAAGAATGGGTGATTCACCCATAACACATATAGAACCAGGTTTCCAGTGTGTCAAAGTTCCCAAGGGCCTCAGGGACCCAGGGCAATTGTCACACCAGAGCCATATATTCATAAGATGATTTACAAGAGATTGGTAACCAGTTCCCAATGTGTCAATGTTCACAGGAGTCTCACATGGACCCTGAGTAGTGCTTACACTAGGGTGGTTGAGAACCTAAGGGACTAAGAGTGGAAGTTTTAAAAGAGTGACATCAAAAGGAGTTAGGGACAGATTTTAAAACAGTGTTGAGTTCAGAAGAAACAAAGTTCAGAAAACAGAATTGCATTCAGCAAAACAAGCAAGGTTTGTAAAGTACATAGTTTCAAAGAGACCTAATTATACTAAGTGAGCATGCTCACATTTAGGAAAACCATTGCTTAATCACATAAACAATTTAGGCAAAACAATCAGATTATCACATGACATGTTAGCAAAAAAATTGACAGGGCTCATGATTAAGTACCAATACATATCTGCAAAGTTAGGATAAGTTAACTAATTGCATGCTGATAGTATCTTAAGGAATGCAAACTTAAGAACAGGTGCAGGATTAACAAACAATGTGCATGGACAAGTTTAAACATTAAGCCAGCTTTTAAAAGGATTCATATTATTCAAAATAACTAATCATAAATTAATAGTATTAACTATAGGATTAGACAAAGTCATAGAAGCATAAGGGCAGAATCATACTCGGAATTTAAACATGCTGGTAGAGCAACATGTATTATGAAAAACATGGAGAATAAAGTGACAAGGGATTAGGGCTTACCAGTTAAGTAGGAATGCGAGAAACTACAACAGTAAGTCCAGAATCAAATGGCCTTGGCTTTCAGCCAGCCAAGAGCAGAAACAATGAGCAAAGAGAATTAGAGTAAAGAATCTAACTTTCAATGAGAGTGTTCGAGTTCGAGTCTGTCCTAAAGGGGAGAGAGGAAAGGGTTTAAAGAGTGTTTAATTAGACAGACAAATAAGGGAAGTAATCAAACACATATAGGTAAGGAAATAAATTAATCATAAAATCAATTGAAGTCAAAGTTCGGTCAATTAACAGGGCATAACAACATGTAATCAGGCAAGTAACATTTAAAATAAGGAAAATATCAATAAACAGTCAATTTCAAGGCAAATAAGGTAAGAAAATAAAGGAAACATGGTATATTGAGCAGAAGTAAGGAAATTTTTAGTCATATACGAAAAAGGAAAATATTTAAAATCAGTAAGGAAGGAAAGATTTAAACCCTAATTTTTAGGTAAAACACATAAATTGGCAGAAATAAAAAGACAAAGAGTCACATGCTTCATAGAATGAACATAGACAGGAATATACTCAAAGAACACATAATCGAACCAGATCTAGTCCCAAAATAAAAGGTTTGAAACCCTAATCTTAGGTAAACCATAAAATCGATAAAAAATAAAGGTAAAGAATCAAATATTTTAGTAAAATGAACATAGACAGGAGGTTGTTCAAAAAGAAAAATCAGAATCGAACCAGGTCTAAAACCCTAATTTAGGACAAATAAAGGAAATTAACAAGAATAGGCAGATTCACGCATAATGAAGTGACTATAGATGAGATAATACTAAAAATCAAAGTTAAACCAGTTTAGGTTCAAATCAAAGAGAATCTGAACCCTAACCTTTAGATCTAAGTAAGAATCCACAAGAGATACGTAAAACAACCGTACTCACAAAGAATACGGGATTAACACAGACAGAATACACAATAGGTTAATGATTTTCTTCACGACCCGAATTTCCCACCGTCGGGACCGTAATGACGCCTAACATTGACGCCGCTAGGCAAGCCAATGTTACCAGTTATTCTATATTGTTTTTTTATTTTTAGCAATTAGTCAGTGACATACAAGATCAGCAGAAATAAAAGTGTGGAAGAAATAAAATCTAACAACTTAATTAAATACTATTACAAAATCCATAATAACAACTCCCAGAATTTGGTGTCACAATTTCATGGACTGTCTATGAATACTACAAATAGAGGTCTGAGCAAATAAAATACTACTGTATCAGAAATACGTAAGACAGGAAATAAATAGGATAGAAGGTGACGCTAAGGCCTGCGGACGCCTGCAGGACTACCTCGGGGTCTTCTATGAACTAAAGGCAACAACCTCGATCTATGGTCCGAAAGGTCCAGTACCGAGATCTGCACAAAAAGTATAGAGTCCAGCATCAGTACAACTGACCCCATGTACTGAGTAAGTGTCGAGCCTAACCTCGGCGAAGTAGTGATGAGGCTAGGACACGACAATCAAATAAACTTGTGCAGTTTAATCATATACGGAGACAATAATAACAATAATAAATAAGAAGATAAATACAAAGAAAAGGGGAACATGATGAGGGGAGGAAATATCAAGTAATGGAAATAACGAAGTACAGCAACAAATTAGATATCAATTTAAACAACAGCAGTAACAACACAAAAACAAGTGCACGGCATCACCCTTCGTGCTTTTTCTCTCATCGTAACCAAATAATAAATAGAATGCACGGCATCACCCTTCGTGCTTTTACTCTCATCCTCACAGTAAATCAATAGAAACGGCACGACATCACCTTTCGGACTTTTACACTCTCTCACAATATCATACACGGCATCACCCTTCATGCTTTAACACTCTTCCTCACCCCAAACAAATCAATAACAAAAATCTGCCAAGGAAATCAATAACATAAACAATAATAAAAACCGTAACGTCCCGGCAAGGGAAAACAACAGTAGAATCAATATCATCCTGGCAAAGGGGAAATAGCTATAACCAATCTCACTTAGTTGTTTAACTTCATGTATAATTTTCAACTTGAACCAATACTCAACAATAGGAAATACCAATGAAATGCTATCATCATGGATAATTATCAAATTTAACCTAAGTAGTGCTTAATGAAAATCACATAAATCACAATATTCGACTAATGGGCATGCTCGACACCAACGTATAGATACTCTTCACTACACCTATACGTTGAAAATAACACTAATACATAGAAAATAAGACACAATACCTATTCCCTCAAGCTAAGGTTAATCCAAACACTTACCTCGAATTCCATGGCCAAACTCAAGCCTCAATTATCACTTTCCCTTTAGAATTCGCCTCCGATTCACTTGTATTTGAGTCGATTATCTTGATAATATTATAACACACATTAATTACGATAAAACATGGAACAAGTCATATGAAAATCTCAACGAAATCATGTTGCGTATGCAAAGAAAATCATGGCCGAAAAATTTCCTCAAGATCTTTGCAACAACGTTGCTATGCTCTTTAGCTTAGAAAGTGATTTGGATAACGTTTCTTATGTGCTTGGTTGAGGTTCTCTTGTGATTTGGATTGTAATGTTTCTCTGATCTCTTGTGATTTGGATGGTAATGTTTCTAACATATGGGAAATAGAATGGAACTATATAATTTTATAATTACTCTTTGAAGCTTTCATCCGTTTGCTAGCAAAATATAAGATGAAGGTCTTTTTAAAATCATAGTTTGTGGCCCCCACATATTGGGATGACTAATCCACTAAGTTTACTAGTTTTTTTCACCTATTTCATGCACTTAAGAGTCACCATATTGAGCTTGAATTGCTTCTACGTTTGGGAGCCTTAAGCTTATCTAATGACTCATCACTAACTTTACACATGTTAACCATGCACTTTAAGTAACTTTACACATGTTAGACATGCACTTTAATTAGCTTTACACATATTAGCCATGCACTTTAAGTTCTATGACACTTAGTTCCACCCTTGGCCAAATTAATTCCATGTGGAAGCCCATTAAAGTTCCTTTTTACATGTGTCATCCCTTGGACAACCTTTCATTACATTGAGACAACACACTGGGTGCACAGCTGATAAATTCGGTGGAAACACAAGTCTGTAAGCCACCTCTCCCACTCTATCAAGGATCTCAAAAGGACCGATGTACCTAGGGCTTAGATTGATCTTCTTCCCAAATCTCATCACGCCCTTCATGGGAGACACCCGAAGAAACACTCGCTCTCCGACCATGAATGCCACATCGTGAACTCGGCGGTCGGCATAACTCTTCTGCTTGGACTAAGATGTACGAAGCCTGTCCTGAATGATCTTAACCTTATCCAAGGCATCCTGCACTAAGTTTGTACCTTACAACCGAGCCTCTCCCGGCTCAAACCATCCAACTGGCGACCGACACCGCCTACCATATAATGCCTCATAGGGAGCCATCTGAATTCTCGAATGATAGTTGTTGTTGTAGGAAAACTCAGCTAATGGAAAGAACTGATCCCACGAACCTCCAAAGTCAATAACACAGGATCAGAGCATATCCTCCAAAATCTGAATAGTACGCTCGAACTATCCGTCTGTTTGCGGATGAAATGTTGTGCTCAACTCAACCCGCATGCCCAACTCACGCCGTACTGCCCTCCAGAAATATGAGGTAAACTGCGTACCTCGGTCGGAAATAATAGACACGGGCACACCATGAAGACAAATAATCTCTCTAATGTAGATCTCTGCCAATATTTCCGGGGAATATGAAGCTACCACAGGAATGAAATGTGCTGACTTGGTCAGCCTATCCACAATAACACATACAGCATTGAAACTCCTATGAGTCTGTGGGAGCCCAACAACGAAGTCCATGGTGATACGCTCTTACTTCCACTCAGGAATCTCAACCTGCTGAAGTAATCCACCAGGCCTTTAATGCTCGTACTTAACCTGCTGATAATTCAAACACCGAGCTACATATGCCACAATATCCTTCTTCATCCTCCTCCACCAATAATGCTGCCGCAAATCCTGATACATCTTTGCGGCGCCCGGATGAATGAAATACCAGGAACTATGGGCCTCCTCAAAAATCAACTCACGAAGTCCATCCATAGTGGGCACACAAATATGACCTTGCATCCGTAAAACTCCGTCATCACCAACTGTAACCTGCTTGGAACCACCGTCCCGCACTGTGTCCCCAAGGACACACAAATGAGGATCATCATACTGTCGATCCCGAATGCGATCAAATAATAAAGAACGAGCAACTATATAAGCTAGAATACGGTCAGGATCAGAAACATCCAATCTCATGAACCGATTGGCTAAAGCCTGAACATCCAAAGCAAGCGGTCTCTCCTCGATCGGAATATAAGCAAGGCTGCCCATACTGGCTGACTTCCTACTCAAAGCATAGGCCACCACATTGCCCTTCCCCGGATGATATAAGATGGTGATGTCATAGTCTTTCAACAGCTCCAACCATCTCCTTTGCCTCAAATTCAACTCTTTCTGCTTGAACAAATATTGCAAACTCTTGTGATCCGTGAACACCTCACATGTTACGCCATATAGATAATGCCTCCAAATCTTCAGTGCGTGAACAATGGATGCTAGCTCCAAATCATGAACTGGATAATTCTTCTCATGGATATTCAACTGACGCGAAGCATATGCAATAACCTTGACATCCTGCATCAACATTGCACCAAGTCCAACCCGAGAAGCATCACAATAAACAGTATATGGCCCTGAACCTGTGGGCAAAACCAACACTAGCGTCGTGGTCATGGATGTCTTGAGCTTCTGAAAGCTCGCCTCACACTCATCTGACCACCTAAACTGGGCACCCTTCTGAGTCAACCTGGTCATCGGGGCTGCAATGAACCAGAACCCCTCCACGAACCAACGGTAGTAGCCCGCCAAACCCAAGAAACTTCGGATCTCTGTGGATGATGTAGGTCTAGGTCAATCCTTGACCGCTGAAATCTTCTTAGGATCCACCTGAATACCCTCTGCTGACACAACATGACCCAAAAATGCAACTGAACTCAACAAAAACTCACATTTCGAAAACTTGGCATATAATTGATTGTCCTTCAGAGTTTGGAGAACGACTCGAAGGTTCTGCTCATGCTCCTCCCGACTGCGAGAATAAATCATAATATCACCAATGAAGACAATCACGAAGGACTCCAAATAAGGCCTGAACACTCGGTTCATCAAGTCCATAAAATATGTTGGGGCATTTGTCAACCCAGATTACATCACTAAGAACTCATAATGCCTGTACCGAGTGCGAAAAGCTATCTTAGGGACATCGGATGCCCTAATCCTCAACTGATTATAGCCAGATCTCAAATCAATCTTCGAAAATACCTTGGCACCCTGAAGCTGGTCAAACAAGTCTACAATCCTCAGCAATGGATACTTATTCTTGATGGTAACCTTGTTTAACTGCCGATAATCTATGCACATCCTCATAGATCCATCCTTCTTCTTAACGAACAACACCGGTGCACCCCAAGGCGAAACACTAGGCTTAATAAAGCCTTTATCAAGCAAATCCTGCAACTGTTCTTTCAAATCCTTCAACTCTAACAGGGCCATACGATATGGCGGAATAGAAATGGGTTGAGTGCCCGGTACCAAATCAATGCAAAAGTCAATATCCCTGTCGGGTGGCATACCCGGCAGGTCTGCAGAAATACCTCTGGAAACTCACGGACAACAGGCAGAGAGTCCCTAGGAGGAACATCGGCACTAGAATCATGAACATATGTCAAATAGGCCAAATACCCCTTCTCGACCATGCGTCAAGCCTTCATATAAGAGATAACCACGCCGGAAGAATGACCAGGAGTCCCTCTCCACTCCAGTCGAGGCAACCCTAGAAATTCTAAGGTCGCGGTCTTGGCATGACAGTCCAATATGGCATGACACAGCGACAACCAATCCATCCCTAAAATGACATCAAAATATACCATATCAAGGATTAGAATATCTACGCTGGTCTCCAGACCCCCAATAACCACTACACACGAATGGTAGACACGATCTGCCACAAAAGGATCACCCACCATTGTAAAAAAATATACAGGGGCACTCAGAGAATCACAAGGCATAACCAAATAAGGGGAAAAAATAAGATGACACATAGGAATATGTGGACCCTGGATCAAATAGAACTAAAGCATCCCGGCTGCAAACTGAAACCATACTTGTGATAACTACATCGGAGGACTCAGCCTCAGGTCTGGCTGGAATAGCATAGCATCGGGGATGAGCCCCACCAATCTGAACTACATCCCTGGGGCGACCTCATGTTGGTTGACCTCTACCTCTTGCGGTCTGGCCTCCACCTCTAATGGCCTGACCACCACCTCTAACTCCTTGACCCTCACCTCTAACTGGCTGAGCGGGCGGTGGAACACCTGGTGCTGGAACCATGGAATGAGAATCTTTGTGCTGAGAACTGCTCGAGGATCGAGGGCAATATCTAGAAATGTGGCCCTGACAACCACATGTATAACAAGATCTCAGCTGCTGAGGCTGCTGGCCCTGAAACTGACCCTAACGATCTGAGTAACCACCCTGAAAACTCTGGAGTGGTGGTGCACTGATAGGAGCTGGTGGTGCACTGTATGGAAACTGATCAGAATACTGCATGTGGGAACTACGACCACCTGGAGCACTGCGAGAAACCTGAAGTGCTGAATGAAACGACCTAGGAGGATGGCCCCTGCCAAAAGAATCCCTGCCTCCAGATGAAGCATCATTGAACCGGCCAAAATGACGAGGCCTCTTGTTAGACCCCTGACCACTCCCCTGTGATAGAACCATCTCAACTCGTTTGGCCACATTGGCTTCATCCTAAAAGGAAATATCACTCTCTGCCTCTCTAGCCATCTGCAATCTGATCTACTGAGCTAGTCCCTCAATAAACCTCCTCACCCTCTCCAGGTCGGTGGGAAGTATCATAATAACATGACGAGCCAAGGTAATGAATCTGGTCTCATACTAAGTTACGATCATAGAACCCTGCTGTAGACGCTCAAACTGCCTCCGATAATCCTCTCTCTGAGTGATAGGAAGGAACTTCTCCAGAAACAAATCGGAGAACTGGGCCTAAGTCAAAGGCGGTGACACATCTGGTCCAGCCAAACAATAATATCTCCACCAAGTCTTGGCGGGACCTGACAGACGAAAAGTAGCAAAGTCGACCCCATTGGTCTCCACTATCCCCATGTTCCGAAGAACCTCGTGACAACTATCCAAATAGTCTTGGGGATCCTCTGAAGATACATCGCTATAAGTAGTAGTAAACAGCTTGGTGAACCTATCCAATCTCCACAAAGCATCAGCAGACATAGTTTCTCCATCACCGGTCTGAGCTACAACACCCGGCTGAAATACCTCAGTTGTCTGAGCTGCTAGAGTCTGAAACTGAGGATCCATCTGCTCTGGAATGCGAGTAGCGGGAGTTTGAGTTCCTCCCCCAGCTTGAGAGACGGCTGGTGCTGCAGGAGGTAAACCTGCCTGAGCGATACCATGAGGCCCACTAGATGGACTAGAGCATCCTGGAGTACCGGGGTAGCAATGAAACCCTTAGGAACCTGAGCTGGCCCAACCGGGATTGTCTGGGCAGGCACCTCATTAGCAAACTACTACATGAGGCTCCGCCACTGGGGTTGCTTCTCTGGACTGAGCTATGTCCCTACCTCGGCCTCTAGCACGGCCTCGGCCTCATCCTCGGCCCCTCGTAAAAGCTGCAACTGGGGACTCGAGATGCTGATCAGTGGATGAAGAAGCACGTGTTCTCTCCATCTGCGAGAGAATAGAGTAGAAAGTTAATTAGCATTGAGAAATCAAACAACACGACAGGGAAGAATAGATGTGAGGTCATTCCTAAACTTTGTAGCCTCTGGGGGGGGATAAGTACAGACGTCTCTGTACCGATCTCTCAGAATCTACTAAGCTTGTCCGTGAATTTTGAGACCTAAGAAACCTAGTGCTCTGATACCAACTTGTCACGACCCGAATTTTCCACTATCGGGACCGTGATGGCGCCTAACATTGAACCCGCTAGGCAAGCAAACGTTACCAGTTATTCTATATTGTTTCTTTATTTTTATCAATTAGTTAGTGACATACAAGATCAGCAGAAATAAAAGTGCGGAAGAAATAGAATCTAACAACTTAATTAAATATTATTACAAAATTCATAATAACAACTCCTAGAATTTGGTGTCACAATTTCACGGATTGTCTATGAATACTACAAATAGAGGTCTGAGCAAACAAAATACTATTGTCTCAGAAATACGTAAGACATGAAAGAAATAGGATAGAAGGTAATGCCAAGGCCTGAGGACGCATGCAGGACTACCTCGGGGTCTCCACTGAACTGAAGGCAGCAACCTCGATCTATGGTCTGAAGGGTCCAGTACCGGGATATTCATAAAAAGTGCAGAGTCCAGCATCAGTACAACCGACTCCATGTAAAGAGTAAGTGTCAAGCCTAACCTCCGCGAAGTACTGACGAGGCTAGGACACGACAATCAAATAAACCTGTGCAGTTTAATCAGTAACAGCACAAAAATAAGTGCATGGAATCACCCTTCGTGCTTTTACTCTCATCCTCACCAAATAATAAATAGAATGCACGGAATCACCCTTCGTGCTTTTACTCTCATCCTTACAATAAATTAACAGAAACGGCACGGCATCACCCTTCGTGCTTTTAATTTCATAATATGGCACGGCATCACCCTTCGTGCTTTTACACTCTCAAATATCATACACGGCATCACCCTTCGTGCTTTAACACTCTTCCTCACCCAAACAAATCAATAACAGCAATCCGGCAAGGAAATCAATAGCATAAACAATAATAAAAATCGTAACGTCCCGGGATGGGAAAACAACAGTAGAATCAATATCATCCCGACAAAGGGGAAATAGCTATAACCAATCTCACTTAGTTGTTTAACTTCATGTAGAATTCTCAACTGAACCAATACTCAACAATAGGAAATACCAATGAAATGCTATCATCATGGATAATTATCAATTTTAACCTAAGTAGTGCTTAATGAAAAATCACATAAATCACAATATTCGACTAACGGGCATGCTTGACACCAACGTATAGATACTCGTCACTACACCTATAAATTGAACATAACACTAATACATGGAAAATAAGACACAATACCTATTCCCTCAAGCTAAGGTTAAGCCAAACACTTACCTCGAATTCCACGGCCAAACTCAAGCCTCAATTACCGCTTTCCCTTTAGAATTCGCCTCCGATTCACTTGTATTTGAGTCGATTCTCTTGATAATCTTCTAACACGCGTTAATTGCGACAAAACATGGAACAATTCATATGAAAATCTCAACGAAATCACGTTGCGTATGCAAAGAAAATCATGGCCAAAAAATTTCCTCAAGAGCTTTGCAACAACGTTGCTATGTTCTTTACCTTAGAAAGTTATTTGGATAACGTTTCTTATGTGCTTGGTTGAGGCTCTCTTGTGATTAGGATTGTAATGTTTCTCTGCTCTCTTTTTCTTTGGATGGTAATGTTTCTAAGAGATGGGAAATAGAATGGAACTATATGATTTTATAATCACTCTTTGAAGCTTTCATCCGTTTGCTAGCAAAATATAAGATGAAGGTCTTTTTAAAATCATAGTTTGTGGCCCCCACCTATTGGGATGACTAATCCACTAAGTTTACTAGCTTTTTCCACCTATTTCATGCACTTAAGAGTCACCATATTGAGCTTTAATTGCTGCCACGTTTGGGAGCCTTAAGCTTACCCAATGACTCATCACTAACTTTTACACATGTTAACCATGTACTTTAAGTAACTTTACACATGTTAGCCATGCACTTTAAGTAGCTTTACACATGTTATCCATGCACTTTAAGTTCTATGACACTTAGTTCCACCCTTGGCCAAATTAATGCCATGTGGAAACCCATTAAAGTTCCTCTTTACATGTGTCATCCCTTGGCCAACCTTTCATTACATGGAGACAGCACATATCTTTGCATGTATAGATACATGACACTTACTACCACTTGTCCACATCCATGGCTTATGACCATGATCTACTTTAGTCAATAGTACTAATAAATTTCCAGTCTACCCTATAATCTTCCATTTAACTAACTACACATATAATTAATTCTAGCACTCAACTCACTTAAATACTAATATACTTCACATATCTTACTATTTTTAAAAGCAACTTAGCATTTTCCTCAATTTTTCCTATAACAGCTTTTCGGATATACGCTCGGACTACATACGCAAAATGAGGTGAGAAATAAAAGGAGGTTTTCAAGGCCTTGGAACACAGTTTTGACTTATAAAACGAGAGATGATTTTTGTTTGGGTCATCACAATTTTGAATCAGATTTGGTTCGAATCTCTCAAGATCTGCTTGCCATTTTAGGCAAGTCACTAGGAAATACCAAAATAGGGTAGCCAGTATGGAGATAGGACCAAATAAAGTAAGGAATCATAGATTGATTCCATTCCTGGGGTTAGAATCCGGGAGATTTTGACTGACGGCGCTAGGGTTTTCAGAGGAGAAGAAGAATAGAGAGTTTGGGGGAAGTGGAGTGGGTGAAATGGGTTAGGGTTAGACGGTAGGTTATAATCAAAAAGGGGTGGAGTGGTACGTGTCGTTGATGAGATCAACGTCTGTGATTTAAAAAGGTTGGGTCGGGTGTTTTTGACGGGCGTAGGTCTGGTTAATGGGTATTTGGGTAATGGGTATTGGGGGTATTGCGCTGGGGTAATTGGGTAGTGTATAGGTCCGAAATTGGATTTTTAGTGGTTATATTTTAAATACCCAATTTAATTAAAAAATAATTTATAAAAAATAATTAATAAATAGAAAAAATATCACTTGTGTATGAAAATAATTTAAAACAATTACTTAATATTATAAAAATATAAAAAGTCATTTTCTTATATAAATAATGTAATTATTCATATATATATATGGGCTATTATTGCAAAATATGCAATTTTAGCCTAAGGATGCAAAAATACAATTATAATAAATATATAAAAAATATTTAAAGCTTATTATGGATATATATGATGAAAATTAAATGATAAGTCATCATAAAATTTATTTGAGATGCAATTAATAATTACTTATATAATAAAATGCAGGAATAAATTGATTAAAAGCTTTTTAAAAAATTATAGAAAATTATGGAAAAATACTTAGTGATGCTCATGCACTATTCTGAAGGTATATATGTATTTTTGAGAAATATGAGGAAAAATTAGGTATCAACACGAATAATGTACCGAGTATGTAAGGCGGAACTAAAACACAACAATAAGTCAACATTAATTAAAGACATATAAGAATCAACCTGAATCTCTGAGACTATTATCCATATATTATGATGCATGACTGCCTAACTTATCAGTGGTAACTGCCCGACCGGCCTTTGCACGGTGGTAAATGTGTAACTGCCCAACCAGCCTTCGCACGGTGGTAAATGTGTAACTGCCCAACCGGTCGTAGCTCGGTGGTAAATGTATGACTGCCTGATCGTCCGTAGCTCGGTGGTAAATGTATAATTGCCCAGCCGGTCGTATCTCGGTGGTAAATGAATATGCATGACTGCCCAACCGGTGGTAAATAATGATACATACCTGCCCAACCGGTGGTAAATAATGATACATAACTGCCCAACCGGTGGTAACTACCCGATCGGTCGTAGTACGGTGGTAAATGCATGAAGATGCATGTATCACTACATTATAAACATTAACATCTCTATCATATACTTCAATAGGGACTTAGGGACATGCTTGAGTATTATTTTATAGGAATAAATAACATAGACATCCTTAACTGCTAAGAGTAGAAACACTTATGAATAGAATTACATTTACGTATCGTTACTTGGATCATGCCAAAAGAAGGAAGGATTAGCCTTAACATACCTGAGTCGATTCTCTTGATAATCCTCCCAACACACGTCTTTTGCGACAAATCACATAACGGCGGATCGAAGTAGGGAAAAATCTGCATGATATTCTTAAGAAAGATTATATCGTGCTCCCTTAGAATTGCAAAATCCCGTTGCTACTACTCTAAGAAGTCTCGTATGAATTCTTGTTGAAGTGATTCACGTATGAATTCTCATATGAACTCTTGCTGCCTACATATTCCTGGTTTTACAGGAATCAAGCCGTGTGTGTTCTGAATCCAATGATGGAGTAAACCAATGGAGTTGTTGCAAGAACAGACAAAATGTTCCAAGTAGGGCTAATTGAAGTTTGAAACGGTTATGGGTAAATGAGAATGGGTAACGGATGGTGAATGGTTATGTTTGGGATACTTTGAAGGATGTGGATGGGAACTGGAGTGGGATTGCTCCTGTTGGGATAACGGTTACTCTCTGGACCGCCTGCAAATTTACAAAAATACACTGCAAGCACATATGCATAAATTATTGCGTAAACTTAGACATGCAAATTCCCTTTGGACTATGAAGACTTTCTTTGGATGGTGAGGATGACGTCCTTAGACCATGATGCCCGGGTTATGAATTGTATGGTAAGAGATTCGCAGGCCATAAAATGATGTTCTCAGGCCATGAAAATGGTGCCTCCGGACCATGATGCCTTTGAATAATGATGTGCAAGTTTGAGAGATCCTCAGGCCATGGCATGATGTCTTCCGGTGATGAGGATGATGCCTTTAGACTATGACGCCTTCGGACAAATTGGCTATATTTCAGCCCATGAGGTTCAGAGGTATGATGCTAAAGGTGATAACAAGACAGAGCTTAGTCTTATGCAAACGGAAGGCAATGCTTAGCCTTATGCAGAATGTGAGGCATGGCTTAGCCTCATGCAGGGCTTAGTCTCATGCAAAGAGAAGGAAATTCTTAGCCTAGTGCAGATGGGAGTCGGGATTTAGCCTCATTCAGGAATTGAGACAGGCTTAGCCTCATGCAGAGAGCAAGCAATGCTTAGCCTTATGCAGATGGGAGGCAGGGCTTAGCCTCATGCAGGAATTGAGACAGGGCTTAGTCTCATGCAGAGAGAAGGCAATGCTTAGCCTTATGCAGATTGGGAGGCAGGGCCCCCTTTTTCTCGCAAAATCAGGTTTCGGCATTTTGGGACAACTCCTTTTGAGAGGGTAAGGAATTGAAATTGAGAGAGTCGCCACCTAAAAGATTAAGGTGCGTTAGGGCACCTAGAGTAGATAACTCATATTACCATTTTGATCACTAGAGATCGGGTAAGGGCTCAAATTACCTCGAGGGGAAGGTGTTAGACACCCCTCGAGGTCCACAACAGTGGGTCCCGGCCAAACTTACATTAAGCGAATTAGTCTAAGGAAAAGAAAGCAATTTGGACAAATAAAATACTCGATTTGTTTTAGAACATGAATGGGGGGGTCCTAAGTTTTTTAGCCTATAGGATCACCCCGTTCTATAATTGTAGCTCCCTCAAGTCGGGGTGACACTCATAGTATTTAGCACACGGACTATCATCTCCTACTACCCCATTACTATCTTTAAGTTGTTACTTAAGCATTCTAGTCGATTCTAGTTGGTTTCCTATGCGTGCACTACCCGTCCCTTACCTATGGCCCTGTGGTATTAGGACCTCTATTTGGAATAGTTCTAGACCCAGCCTATATTGCTCAAAAATGTAAAAGTCTAGGCGATAAGAAAAAATAATTAGGACTTTCAGATAGCAGGCAAATATGGGCTGATATTGACCTCCACACATAAACAACAACAGGCACGCAATTGATTGAGAGGCTTAATTTAAAGTCTTATAGGCAGGATATCTATGTGAGAAATAAGCAAGCAATGATTTATAGAAGTAGTTGCATTAAGGCAAATGTCAAGACCTATTGTTTGCCTACTGATTTTATTCAGTAATATATGGGCCTTTCAGGCTGTAAGGAATCACAGTTTCGAATCCAGAATTGTTATTAAGACCTATAGGCATGTTGTCTAAGTGATTGACGGTGGAGATTGTATTCAGAACCAATTAATATAATCCTATAGGCATGATATCTACGAGTGTGCTGGTTATTATACTATGGACATGACTTCTAGGCGTAGAATTGATTTTAGCTTTATAGACATGTTTCATAGCTTTGTATTTCCTTTTGACCCTATAGGCATGTTTTGTAATTACTGTACTGACTTAAGTCCTATAGGCATGATTTCTAGGTTTTGTGTGGTCAATACCGGGGACCCCGATATCGAGGCCTCTATGGCATGCCAAGTCTGATCTCTAGAGGCTTGAAGTAGAGTCTGAAGTTTGACCTCGAAGCGCATATCTTGAGGAAGTATGTCGAAGGCCCATTACGGCCTACCTCAGAGCAGTTTATAATCGATGACCGTCATGGAAAGGTGGGAATTATCCAAGAACACGTGATTAGAGCTGATAAGGTTCGCAAAGAGAGTAAAAGTCCGTACAAGGCCGTTATATAGCCGTATCAATAGCATTTCTCTGTCATAATTAGACATGTACTATGTTGGGATTCACCCCTCCTATATAAAGGGGACCCTAATCATTCTTGTAGGACATATCATTTTACTGCAATAGAACATTCTCTGCTTTTTTTGTGCTCAAAACTGTCTCTCAGCTTTATTGCTCCTTATTTAGTGTTCTTCATTTATTGCTATTATGCTACCTCGAGGCCCCATTCCAGTGAGCTCGAGGCCCCACTCTTCTGACAACTTGGTTTGCTTATCTCATTTTCCTTGCTTACATCCATTACTTCTTGATTATTAACTAGTATTGGAATAAATCACATATTTTTAGAACCACAAATAAAATATAATTGTTAATACCATTTTCAAGTTAAACAGTTTGGCGCCCACCGTGCGGCTAAAAATAATAGTGAGTGTTTTGGTGCTAGTTTTCTGAAAACACAAGTTATTTTTCACACTTTTTCTTGTCCAAGAATCTTTGATTTCAGGTCAAAAAAATGTCTAACTCAATAAATGCACATGGAAACAATGGTCTTGAGCTCCATGGAGAGAAAAGTGCTACAGCCTCAGTCGTCGGTGTGCCAGCTGTCACGCCCATAAATCGAGGGATGAGACCGGCACCTAACCGAGTGAACCCGGTCAAGCGGACCTGGATTGCCTTTCCTACCCCATGTGTTTCCCCCGTATATACAATGCACCATACCATATGAAATAAAAACTTAGGATTTAAGCGTGGATTTACAAACTTAAGTTCATTTCTCCTTTATCATTTCAACAGTTGATTCCCAAAAAGATACACAATACATACATAATTTTCCAACACGGACCACGATTTCCGAATACGTACAGTTACTACCCAAAATACATATATACACCCACATCATGTATACAGAGCCTCTACGAATACTAGGAGTTTATTGTCGGCAACAAGGCCCCGGCTATACCTTACAATACATAACAGACCCAAAAGAGATGGCATGAATTACACACGGCCCCGGGAGGAAGTAGGGCTCACCAGTACTGCTGAAAGATGAGGAGGAGGCACCACTAACGGCGAGCTGAGCTACCTGCTATCGACCCACCTACATCCATATAAAAGATGTAGTGCCCCCAGCAAAAGGGACGTTAGTGCTGTGGAACAATACTAGTATGTATGAGCAAACTTTACTCAAAGTAAAATCAAGAGATGCACAGATAGAAAGCAGTAAAAGGAACCAACACATAGTGCACAGTGATACGGAAACAAATACAATTGAGAGCCTCACAAATTCTTATTCCAACACAATCACATTTTAGCTTATAGTTTACACTCCACCCTTGTCGCCTCTCCACCCTTATTACTTCGTGTTGCGGCGTGCAACTCGATCCCGCCGTACAATTTACACTTCACCCTTATCACTTCGTGTTGCGGCATGCAACCCGATCCCACCGTACAATTTACACTCCACCCTTGTTACCTCTCCACCCTTATTACTTCGTGTTGTGGCGTGCAACCTGATCCCACCGGACCATCACATTTCATAGAAAACAATAACAGCCCACAATTCAGTCACAGTGCTTCATATCATCAAGAGTACAATTTCATAACACCCAAACAATCATGTGTTCACAATAGTCTTTACCATCCATTAATTCAGCCACAAAGGTGCTCATCAACAAGAATATAAATTCATTACAACCAACAATCCCTCTGAAGTTAAGCCACAATAAACCTTGCCAACAATGAGTCATATACGATATTTCCATGGTCATTTAGTTCAATTAGATCAATTCAC